>JAOTQJ010148868.1:0-32865 GCA_025642045.1 Solanum sejunctum
TTTAGTATAGTTTTATCATGAAAACACGAAATAGATGCTAGCTACACTGCTGAAATTTGTTGGACAGATTCTGTGCAAAAAGTTGTTGCACCTTTTGCTTTTGTTTTAGTGATTTCTATATGGTTTATAAGTTATATTATGAAGAAAACTTGGTTTTATTAACATGGTTTGTATTATAAACATCACCCTAAGGTTGATTCCCTGGTTTTGGTTTCATTTAACAAGCGCATTTTATCGAGTTATTTCAAGTGTCATGTTGATTTCAAGGTAGTACCGAGGTCATACAACGAGGTGTGTAAGGTTATTTGATTTCGTATCACTTGGCATGAAATATAGATCTCTCCTTGGTACATAAAGGCATTCATCAACTTTGACACAATTATTAACCATGTCTCCACTTTTGTACATGTTCATATGATTCCACACATAGTACCTTCAAACCTGCCAAGATACTTTGACACCAAGTTACATGAGTTCCTGCTACAAAATAAAGTTCACAAGTTATTCCAATTCCTAGTAACGTACTCTTTTAACAATCATGTTGTCCTGTGTGATTATCCATATGTCAAATGTTACGTATACAATCTTACAGCTCCAATATTATGGTCACCGAAAGAATCATATCAAAGGTAATTGAAAGATATAGTATACGGTTTTGATGGGTGGTAGCCCAAGGGGGATCGTGAAGAACCTGGCATAGGGACGATCTTGATACAGTTTTGATGGGCGGTAGCCTGAGGGGGTTCGTGAAGAACCTAGCATAGGGATAATCCTGATACAGTATTATAGGTGGTAGCCTGAGGGGGTTCATATAGCACCTGGCATATGGACCATCCCGATATAGTTACCGTTGATCAGTTAGTCATATGATTATAGCTGTGAACAAATTTTATGGTACAAATTTTATAGTAAAGGTAAAGTGATATAAATAATGTAAAGTACATGATTCCACATCATAACTAAGGGTCCTTGATCTTCCACAGATGGATGGTTTCATTTGCGTTGTTATTTTATATATAGTATATCCTTCCTTACATATTTAGTATATTATCCCATATTGACGTCCCTTACAAGGGACCTGCATTTCATGCTGCAGGTATAGGTGCTAGTAGATCTCACCAGTAGGAGTACAAGATTTTAGCTACTGCCATCAAGCTCGAGGTTTTTTCGGTGCTTTGTACATGTCTAGAGCTTACGTGTTTTTATTGCACAGTTTGTTGAGGCAGGGCCTGCCCCAACCCTTGTTAGATGTTTTTCTTTATTTAGAGGCTTTGTAGACTATACAAAGCACAGTGAAGTCATATCTCGAACTTTAGACAACATGGCCCCAACGACCTAGTTATATGCATTTCCTTTTGGCTTGTTATCACTGTTTATCTACTTAAAGGCATGTCAAATGTAAAAAACCCTTATAATCTGTACAGAATGCATATAGTTATAGGTTGGTTCTCCCAAGCCTTATCGACAATGGGTGTCGGTCCGCCCTACGGGACTTTGGGGCGTGATATGAGGTTGATATTGTACTATTTTTAAAGCCCTCTTGACCATACAAAGGTGGCAAGGATCAGATAATATGAAAACACTTGATCACGTGGAGGTGGCAAGGTTAATATATACTTTATATGGTTTAGGAGATCGCGTGGGTTCTGGCTAGTAGCCTTAGCTTAGTAGATGTGTATGTCAACTATGCGATAGTTGTGAGTCCACCCCATGCATTGCATTTATTCATTTTATATATACTGCATCATTAATTAGTTTTTATCCTTATGTATATATTATGTACTAACCTCTTCATTGCAAGTGAAAGGAATTCTTAGTTTTTATGTGCTCATCCGATTTCTCTTACCTAGTTAGTTGAACCTATAATGTACATTTTAATGTTCTCACTTCTATTATGTGTCCCACTTGTAGGCTATGCATAGAGACTCACTCGTGGTGGTTGATCTTAATTGAATGGTGTTTTCATATCATTACAAGATCATAATAATGAGGCTCAAACTTTGAGTCATCATTATACTATTGAGACTTTATATGTTGCCGTTCATATTAGATTTTGTATTTTCTTTATCAGACAACTTTGTATATGCTCTTTTGCATTATGCACAAGCTATTTTACTCATGCCTTCATGTTTTTGGGATTTTAAATCTAAGTGTTGTGGTTGTTTTGTTTTACTCTTTTACCCTTTTGTTGCGATCTGGATTTTAGGTCATGACAAGGTTTTGATTCGAGCTCTAGGTTGATTGAACTCATGTGTAAAAAGCAGGGTATCCAGTAGAGACTCATAGATTAGTACAAACCCACACCTATTTTCAAGAGGCTACAGGACATTCGATTGAAAAAATTTCAATCTTGTTTCCATTCATGTGTTTCATCATATAAACTTTATTGAATATATCTAATCTACTTCTTCTGCGTAGATGTTGATGACTAGAACCTGATGGTCGGTGGGTGAGATTGAGCCAGCTGATGTGGTCCTTACCCATAGTTGAGAAAGGGGTTATGCATGTGCTAGAGGGGTAGCTCTGCCTAAGAGATTGGCTAGAGCACCCACAAACCCGATTCCACCATTATTACCTCAAAATACCATGCCTTCAAATTAAAAGCTACTTCTATATGTATTAGCAAAGCTTAAGAGGGGTTTTTCAACTCGAGTTTTTCTTGATGCACTAGCTCTTACAGAGCCCACTGGTCCTTCTACAACTCTAGTTGATCTCCCTATGGTATATGTCGGCACTTTATCAACCCCAATTGATCCTCTTATGGTTTCTATTTTTTCTGCCTCAGCCTGATTGACCGAGTATTAGGTCACCACATCCGAGTTTCTCTGTTACACCATCAATTGCACTACCCAATTTTATGGTAACACCAGCTTTTGCCAGCCCTACTATGTTAATTGCCGAGCAGAAGAGTGTTTATTCGGTTAGATCCTCTTAAGATTGATAGTACACCCGGTGACATAGCCGGTGACTTTTTATTGTAGTGTTAGGATTGAGTGGGCAATTTGGGATTCTTAACACTCACAGAGTTTCTTAAACTTCTTAGTAGTTCACAGGCTTGGCCAAGGATTGGTAGAGATCAGTTTAACTCGTGGACCTAATGAATCACTAGCTATGATATGTGATCAATTTACTGAGGTGGTCATTAAGTGGTTTGTGCATTATAGTCTCTGAGACAGATGGTTAGATGACCTTGATCGACTATAGAAAGGATCTATGTCGATATCTAATTATGAGGCCAGATTTCATGAACTATCTAGGTATACCTTATCTAGTATCCCCAAAACATTTGAGAGGATTTGGTATTTTTATAAGGGGTTGGAGGGATATCTTCAAGAGGCTACAACTTCACTAGTCCTAGCAGGTGGTACCTTTTACAGTTTGGCTAGTGGTGTATGATCGTATCATTGAGCATATTAAGCATGATCATCAAGGTGGCAAGAAGAGATTCCGCCAGCATGGTTATTTTAGTGGGCACCACCATGAGATAGGGAGTTATTTAAATAGGATCCCTAGGGTGGAGTTAGTCATGTAGCTATTCCCTCTATTGGCAATGTTGATTAATCTAGCCCTATTCAAATAGACCATTAAAGCTCTTCGAGTATAATCCAAGGGTGGTTTTTCATTGGACAGTCATCTCATGGATGGGATCCCAGGGCTTGTTGTGTTTGTGATTAGGTTGGGCACTTGGACAAATATTTTCCTCAATGTACACCCCCTGCTCAGTCATCAGGGACCTAGCTAGATCGTCTTGCCTCAAACCTGCAACTAGGGCCTTTTTTTAAGGTATGAGGGATGGTACTAGAAGAGGTAGAGGCAGTGTGAGAGGTGTAGCTCTTGGAGGCCTATAATTTAGTGGAGGACCTCAAGTATGTTATGCAGTTCCAGACTAGGCTGAGGCAAAATCCTTAAATATTGTTATTGCAAGTATGATTTCGATGTGCCATCATTTTTCTCCAATTTTATTTGATCTAGGTTCAACCTATTCTTATGGATCAACTTATTTTACCACATATCTTCGTATTGTGTGTGAGCCGCTTGCTGAGCCTATATGTGTTTCTACCCTACTAAGTGATTCTTTAGTTATGAATCGTGTGTACCAAGGTTGTATTGATACTTTTTTGGGAGAGATATTACTTCCATTTTGAGATTGCTGATATGGTTGACTTTGATGTGATATTAGGTATGGATTTGTTATCATCTTATCATGTCATTCTCAATTGCCATACAAAGATAGTGACTTTATCTTGCCCTAGTTTTTCATAGTTAGCATGGACTAGCATGCTTATTTCTTTACCCTAGGAGGTGATCTATTATATTCATGCTTGTAGGTTGATTAATAAGGGGTGTTTATCATATTTAGCTCACGTTCGCGCTTGTTTTTAGGAGTTTCCATTATTGGAAACCACTAGAGTTGTGAGAGAGTTTATGGGTATGTTTTTGACAAATTTCGCGGGTGTTCCTCTAGAATGGAATATTGATTCCCCTATTGATGTAGAGTAGGACACTAAGCCTATCTCTAATTCCCCTACCTTATTGCTTCAACTGAGTTATAAGATATAAAGGATGAAGAAGGATGACTCTATGAGGATGTGTACTAATTAGTGCCAATTGAATAAAGGGACCACTAAGAATTAGTATCTTTTGCCTTGTGTTGATGATTTATCTAACTAATTGCAAGGTATGTTAGGGTTTTCAAAGATGGACGTGAGATCTCGGTATCACTTATTGAGAGTTTGGGAGTCTGATATCTCGAAGGCAACCTTCAGGACCTGCTAGGACAATTAAAGTTTGTGGTTATGTCTTTCGGGTTGACTAAAGCTTTAGCCACTTTCATGGAATTGATGAACCTATTGTTCAAGACTTGTTTGGATATATTTTATGATTGTATTTATTGATGATATCTTGGTTTACTCCAAGAATGAGTCCTATCATGTGAAGTATTTGAGCATTGTACTTAAAAGGTTGCGAGGAAAAAAGTCATATGCTAAGTTTTCAAAGTATGAGTTCGTGCTTGAGTCGGTAACTTTCCTTGGGCATATGGTGATAAAGGATGGCATTATGGTAGATCCGGCTAAGGTAGCGGTAGTTTGTGAGCGGGATAGACCGATATTTGTGACAGAGATCTAGAGTATTATTGGCTTATCGAGGTATTATTAGCACTTTCTATAGGGATTCTCTTCTATAGAAGCCTTATTGACTAGACTCAGTAAAAAAAGATAAGTATTTTTAGTGGTCAGAGGAGTGCGAGGCAAGATTTAAAAAGCTTGAAGATTTATTGATCTTAGTATCTATTCTTGCTCGACTTAAGGAGCGATTACCTTTTGTGGCATATTGTGATGCCTCTTGAGTAGGCTTTAGTGGGGTGTTGATACAAATGGGGAGAGTGATTGCATATGTATCTCGGCAATTGTAGATGCACAATAGGAACCACCCTACACATGATTTAGAGTTGGCTATGGTTGTCTTTTTATGAAGTTGTGGCGGCATTATCTCTATGTGGTGCACTGCGAGATCTTTATTGATCACCAAAGTCTTAAATATATCTTCTTCTTAGCCTAGTTTGAATATGAGGAAATCCAGGTAGTTGGAGTTATTGAAAGACTATGAGATCTTGATCTTATGTCATGCAGGCATGGCGAATGTGGTAGCAGATATCTTCAGTCAAAAGGCCTCTAGCATAGGGAGTTTGGCATTCTAGAGGGTAAATGGGAGACCTTTAGCTGTGTAGGTTTATCCACTTACTAGATAGCTAGTTCGGTTAGATATTTCTCTCCCTCATAACATTTTAGCCTTTATGGAGGCTCAATCTTCATTGTTTGATCAGGTGTGTGCTTTTCTATTTAATAATGCTAGATTATGCTTGATTCGTGATAATGTGCTGATGGGTGAATCGAAAATGGCTATGATTGAATCGAAGGTTATCTTAAGGATTAATGGTCCTGTTTATGTGCCTCATGTGGGAGATTAGGTAAGATTGATATTGGAGGAGGCATATTGTGATGGATATTCCATCTATCTAGGCATGGCAAAGATATATCATGATTTGAATTAATACTATTGGTTGTGCGATGAGGTGAGATATTGCTAAATTTGTGGTGAAGTGTGTGAATGATTAATTGGTCACATAAGAGCACCAAAGGCCTGCGGGTTCGATGCAAAGAATGCCTACTTTTGTGTTAATGTGGGAGCACATTACTTTAAATTTTGTTATTGGTTTGCCCATGGACTTGGGCAAGTTTGACTCAGTTTGGGTGATTGTAGATTGATTGACTAAGTTTGCTCACTTCCTACTGGTGAAGGCAAGCTATAATGTAGAGTCATTTGCTAGGTTATATCTCTAGGATGTTTTTAGATTGCATGGGGTGCCATTGTCTATAGTGTCTAACAGATGGACTTTGTTCACTCCACATTTTTAAAAGGCTCTACACTATCATTTGAGTACTAGGTTGGGTTTGAATTCAACTTTCCACCCTCAGACTGATAGGCAGTCCGAGGGCACTATTTAGGCTTTTGCGAATATGCTTCGGGTAGTGTGATAGACTTAGAGGCCCGATGGGGTCAACATTTGTCTTTGGCAGAGTTTGCTAATAATACTAGTTACCACTCTAATATTCAAAAGGCACAATTTGAGGTATTATATAACTGTAGGTTTAGGTCACCTATTGGGTTTTATTCTGGTTCACTAGATTCTTTAGTGTTGGCATACTCAGAGATTCTATGGATCGGATTTAGTTGTGTAGAGTAGGTTGTTGAAAGCCCAGAGTCACTAGAAGAGTTATGTTGATAGAAGGAGTAGACCTATAGAGTTCATGGTTGGACATAGTGTGCGACTAAAAATGTCATCCATTAAGGGTGTGATGAGGTTTGGGAAGAAGGGAAAGCTTTATCAATTTAGGATATTGAGAAGGGTTGGTAAGGCTACTTATAAGCTGGCATTGCCACCGAGACTATCAATAGTTCATTCGTTATTTCATATCTCTGTGCTCAGCTAGTGCATTTCAGATGAGTCACATGTGATTTCCTATTATTTAGTTGAGTTTGGTTCAGACTTTCCATATGAGGAGGAGCTGATAGGTATTTTGGTTAGGAAGGTCCAGAGGTTGAGGACCAAGGACATACCTTCATTGAAGATTCAGTTATGGCATCATCTGGTTGAGAAGACTACCTGGGAGATGCAGTCAGACATATGGACAAGATATCCTAGCCTTTTTGAGGCTTCAGGTACCTTTCTTTCCCTTATGTTCGAGGCCAAACATTATTTTTAGTGGCCAATAATGTAATGACGTTGCTGGTCAATTTTGAGTTTATTTGTGGAAATTACTAGTTTGCCCTATTCATAAGTTGCTTTAGACCTATTTTGAACTATTTGTGTTATTGAAATGGAGAAATGGTATTTTAAAAGTGGAAAACAAGAGTTTTGGCATTTATGGAAGCTTAAGTTTTTGATAAAGTTAGTGTTTCTACCATTTAGAGTCTCAAGTATCAAAATGGAAGTTCGTCAATTCCATTAGCTCCAGAATGTCAAATTTAGACTAGGAGAAGTGACAACTGAATTTGGAGTTAAAAATTGTGATTTTGGATCCAAATTTGTATTTTTATTTCATTTTTAAGACTAATTTAACTCTGGTAAACATTAAGAGTTTGGGATCTATAATCAAAATTCTGATAGTTCCAATGGTTATTGATGGTTAAACTAATGCTAGAAATGGTCATTGTAATTTTTGGAATTCTCGAGGACAGTTTGTGTATTTTAAGTTTTAACTATAGATTTTCGCATCAAACAGACCTCAGAATCAAATTTTGATAATTCTATTGAGTTTGGAATGCCATTTTCAGTAGAGATAAATATTTGGTTTGTGCATATAGGTTTTTCACTGGACCCCAGGGGTCCATTTCGTGAATTTGTAATACTTGATTAATTGTTGAATCTACTGCATGTCACCTTTTTCTCCTCATTCGTAGAGATAGTCTCCATGTTCATGGAGTGCTGACTCCTAGAGCTCCGCATTCATGGAGATGGAGCCTATGTTAGTAGAGTGTTGACATAGTTGAGTTCTGTATTCACGGAGGCCTTTACGTGTTCATTGACTACATTCGTGATTGATCAGTTTTAATTGTTTTAAGAGATAGGTTTCACTATTTTTCTACCTTTCTCAATATTTCATGCTTGACTTTGAGAGAAATCTTTAGGAATTTTTGTGGAAAACTTTTGGATAAGTGTTTCTGTCCTCAAACTTGGTAATTTCTGTTACCTTTCCCTTGATTTTGTCTTGAATTTCATGATTTTGAACATTAAAAATTTGATTTTTCATGCCTACATTTTGGAAACTTTAATTTTTATTTCTAATTTAGTTTGAGGTCAATTTCAATGGAAATTTCACCCAAAAACTCCTTTCCTCATGTAGAATCATAATTTCTAATTTAATTCCAGATTCGTGAACCTCAAATTTTAGCCCTAATTTTGATCAATTTATCCATGGATTCGATTCTAGCAAAAAAGGTATCAAAATTCATCTCTTGATGCGTATTATCTATTCTTGATAGTGGTTGGTCGATTCAAGCTCATTTTTGAGAATTCGAGTGTTTGGAAGCTTGATTCGAGTGGGTTTTCTTCATCGAGGTAGCTTTGGATAACCTTTTTGGGAAAGGTTTGGATTTGTTGGATTTGTTATGTGATAGTTGCAAGAATTGAGCCATTTTATAGTAATTTGATTTATTTGGTGACATTTTGGTAAAAATGTGGTATCCGTTATATTAAAATTAGGGTAAACTGTGATGTTGGTAAATTGAGAAGAATCCTTGATATTTGAGATACTTTTGGAAGGTTTTTTGTGATATTATGAGACTTGTGAAATCATTTGAGAATTGTTGTGTTGTTGATTGGCATTTGAGAGACTTTCTGGGATTCAGTCGCATATTTTGGGACTTATGAAGTTTGGTAATATCAGAATTAAATGATTATTAGTGAGCATAAGGTAATTTGACACATGTATTCTGGTTCTATTTGTAACACTTGGCATTTGTTTCTGCTTATATGGCATACAAAATGTCAGACACTTTATTGTATTAATTTTATGTGCATTGGATTATAGCATTTACATACTTTCACTTCCATGTTGCATTTGTACCATTGGATCTTGTATCACCTATTGATCACGCAGAGGTAGCAAGGTTGAGTTATTGTAATACCTTTTCTAAAATCCCTTGACCACACGACAATGGATGGGTTTTCGTGGTACCCTTGGCTCAGTAGTTGTGTAGGTCGGTTGTGCAATAATTGTGATTCCACTATACTTGGCTCAGTAGATATGTATGTTGGTGGTGCGATAGTCATGATTACACCACATGCTATGACTTGCATTCATTTGATTTGTACTGCATCATTAATTATACTTGCTAACCTTATCTGTCCTTATGTATATATTGTGTTCTAACCTCTTCATTGCAGGTGAAATGGATTCTTAGTTATTACATGCTTATCCAATTTTTCTTACCTAGTCAGTTGAACCTACTGTGTCGTTGTACTCACCCTTACTATCTTCTCTCTGCATATCGAGTATAAGGAATCCCTCGTGGTAATTGATCTTATTCAAGCAGAGTTTTCTTATCATCACTAGATAACAGAATTGAGGCTCAAACTTCGAGTTGCCGTTGTAGCATTGAGAGTTTATTTGTTGTCTTTCACATCAGACTTTATATTTTCTTTGTCAGACAACTTTGTATATACTCTTTTGTACTATGTAACAGCTCTTGTACTGATGACTCTAGATTTTGGAATTTTAAATTAAGTGTTTTAGTTGTTCTATTTTACTCTTTTGTCCTTTAGTTGATATTTAATTTTAGGTCATAACAAGTTGTCACTATTGTTTTAAGCAAACTGGGAGATTCTTATCCCAACTATCTTTGAATTGCCACGTGCAATCCCTAAGCATATCCTCAAGGGTTTGAATGGTTCTTTTGACTTGACCATCCATTTGTGGGTGAAATGTTGCGCTAAGCTTGAATTTATTACCAAGTACTCTTTCGAAATATCTCCAGAAGTGATACATGAATTGGATACCACAATCTGAAAATGATAGATAATGGAACCCTATGTAATCTGAACAACTTATGGATGTACAATTTAGCATAGTCTTCCGCACCATATGTTGTTTAAATCGATAGGAAATGTTCTAATTTTGTCATTCTATCAACAATAATCCATATGGAATCAAAATGCTTCTTAGTTCTAGGTAAACTAATTAAAAAATCTGTATTGATATCTTCCGATTTTCAAGTAGGAATTTCTATGCCTAGGGCTGGGCTGCTTGACCTTTGGTGTTCTGCTTCGACTTTTAGGAAATTATGGCGTTCGATTATAAACTTTGCAATGTCTCCTTTCATACCACCTCACCAATATACTTCTATCAAATTCCTATAAATCATTATAGCATCGGGGAGAATGAAATTGGTTGAATTATGAGCTTGTTTCAAAATCAAGTTCCTCAACCCATTAAACTTTGGCAGAGACAACATATGTTGATTCACAAGGACAGTATCTCCCCTTAGGAGAAAACCTCTATTTTGCCTTCTTTATCTAATTCCTTCAACTCAATAAAGGCAGGATCAAGGTCTTGCTTGGATTTTACCTCTTTAACAAAGGAAGAGTTGGAACCATCTAGTATTACTATACCTCCATCTTTGGATTCGTCCAACCTAACTCCCAACCGAGCCAATTAATGAATTTCCTTTGCTAGCTCCTTCTTTCCATCATCAAAGTTTGATACGCTCTCCATGGACACCCTACTTAGTGCATTGACCACAACATTTTCCTTGTCTTTGTGATAATGTACACTCATGTTATATTCTTTAAGGAGTTTCAACCACCTTTATTTTTCCTCAAGTTGAGATCTCTTTGGGTAAATACCTATTGAAAACTCTTGTGATCAGTGAATACATCTACTTGAATCCCATAAAAATAATAATGCCATAACTTCAAAGAAAATACCACAATCGTCAGCCCAAGGTGATGAATAGAATAATTACACTCATGCACTTTTAGTTGCTTAGGAGCATAGGTAAAGACCTTGCCCCTTGCATTTACACACACCCTAAATTGATTCTTGAAGTATTGCAATAGACAAAAGATCCTTCCCACGCTTCTAGTAAAGTGAAAATTAGAGCGGATATAAGCTTATCCTTAAACATTTGAAAACTAATTTTGCATTAGTTGGTCCAAAGAAATATTGCCTTCTTTTGTGTCAGTTTTTCCAAAAGGGAAGCAATTGAAAAAAATCCCCTAGAAAATTTCTAGTAGTGTCCCAGTAAGCATAAAAAAATCCTTATATTCATTGGATACAAGGTCCTAGGGAAATTTCTCACCACTTTTATTTTCTTCAGATCCACTTCGAATTCTTCAACCGACACCACAGGCCCAAGGGATGCAAGCTTTTTCAACTAACATTCATATTTTTCAAACAACATTTCTTCTCTCTAGGTTTGCGATACTTCTGTTAAAAGACCTATTCTTTCTTACTCAAGGAGCAGATCAAGATGCCATCAATAAACAACAACAAAAACATGCCAAGGCAGGGTTTTAACATGATATCCATAAATATTGCTAGAGGATTGTTTAGGGCAAAAGACATCACCACAAATTCAAAGTCCCCATACCTTGTTCATTTGACCATCATAGGAAAATCATATTTTCTTACACTCATTTTATGGTATTTGGAGCGAAGATCAATCCTTAAGAAGTGACTATACCCTTGAAATTGGTCAAATAAGTCATCTATCCTTAGGAGGGGATACTTGTTCCTTATGGTAACCTTGTTGAGTTGGTAGTAGTTGATGCACATTCTAATTAAGCCAACTTTTGTTCTCACATTACCACCTATGCACCCTAAGGTGACTTGGTAGGCCTAATAAATCCCTTCTCTAATAATTCCTTCAATAGATGTGTTAACTCTTTCTACTCTGTCGGGGCCATGCAATAGGGGGACAGGAGATAGGTTGAGTATCAGAGAGGAGGCATATGGCAAGATGTAATGACCTTGTAGGCCATTTTTTAGCTTGTCTGTGAAAATTTCTATTTTTCCCTTTCGTAAGTTTCTCTGGACCTATTTTGAACTATTTTTATCATTGGAACTGAGATCTTATATTTTAAAAGTTGAAAATATGAGTTTTGGTGTATTTACAAGTTAGAGTTATTGAAAAAGTGAGTTTTTATATAATTCTGCATTTCGGGTGTCGACTTAGAAATTCATCTTGAATCTAATCTAGGAGAAGTTCCAAAACTTAATTTGGAGTTAAAATGAAATTTTTGGATCCAAAGTGATATTTTTAGTTGTTTCTAGAGTCAAAGTTTGACTTTGGTCAACATTTAGAGTTCGAAAGCTTGGATCAAAATTCTGATAGTTCTAGTAAATTTAGATTGTGAAACTAACACTATAATAGTCTCATCATAGTTTTTGGAGTCTCCTAGGGTAGTTTTGATATTTTGAGTCCTAAGCTAATTTATTTGAGCTGTATTGATAATTTTGTTGAGGAGACCTCAAAATCAAGTTTTAAATACTTTATTGAGTCCGAATCACCATCTCTGGTACGGATACATGTCTAATTTGTGAAATTAAGGTTCCTGATGAATCCCAAGTTTTAATGTTAGTTCAAAATCTAGTTTCTGGTGCAAACTATTTCCTTGTATGTATTTGAGGATGTAAAGCTAAACTTTTCTCTGCGTTCACGAGGAAATCTCCACATCTTCTAAGTACTAGGTGGCGGACCACTTCCATTTTCTAAATTTGTGGATTAAACCTTTGCATTCATGGAGGTATATATTCTATTTTTTTGGTTCATAGAACCCGATCTGCATTAGTAGAGCGTACTTTGTCTGATCAGTTCTTAAATTCGTGAAACACTATTTTTACTCAATTTTTAAAATTTTCAATCTTTTCAAGCAAATTTTCGTGAGACTTTTTGTCAAATTCTTTTGGGTAAGTGTTTCTATCATCATTTTGGTTAATTTTCATGACTTTTATCTTGATGTTTTCTTGAATTTCATGAATTTTAATTTAAAAAATTGGGAATTTTATGCCTTGATAGTAGAATAATTAGTTGATGATTTCTCCTTCAATTTGAGCTCGATTTTAGTCAGATTTTCACCCACAGACTCTTTTTTGTGCATAGAATCATAGTTCAAATCAATTTTTAAATTGGAAAACTTTAAATTTTATCCCTAATTTTGATTATTTTTCCCCTAAGCTTGATTCATGCCAATATAGGTGTCTATTAACCTCTTAGTGCGTAGTATCTATTTTTGATAGTGGTTGCTCATTGCAGCAATTTTTTGTAGGCTTAATTTACAGAAAATCTTGTTCGACTGTAATTTTAGCATCGAGATAGGTTTGGCTAACCTTTTTGGGACTGGATTTGAGTTATTGGACAAGTTTATGTGGTAATTGTAAGACTTAGATGTTCACGAGTATTTGGATTGGTATGCTGGAATTTTTGTATGATGTTGTATCAGTTATGATAGAATTGAAGTATATTGTGACTGTACTGATATAATGAGTTATCTTCCTGAGATATGAGATAGGTTTGATATTATTTTGATGATAAGAGACTTGTGACATCATTTGGGAAGTTTTTGTAGTGTTTTGATGATATTTGAGATAGTTTTAGAAAAAATGTGTATATGTTGGGACTTGTGAGGTTTCATATCCTTTATACACTTGACTATTGACAGATATATGATGATTTGAGATATGATGATTGTTGTGGTGCTCTTTTTGCACTTGTTATTATTCTCTATGTTCTGAGGGTTAACTGTCGCTATTCTTATCATGATGCTATTATTTATCTTGACATGCATTCATTCCATAGTGCAGTTGTACCACCCCTTGACTATGTTGAGGTAGCAAGGTTGAGATACTATACCACTTTTTATAAAATCCTTTACCTACGCTGGGGTACCAAAGGTGAGATGTACCACCTTTTGATGATATTGTACCACCTTTTTATAAATCCTTAACCTACCTGAGGTTGCAAAGGTAGATTGTAGCACTTTTAAAACCCTTGACCACATTGAGGTGGCAAGGTTGAAATATTGTGACCCCCCTTGATCACATTGAGGTTATAAGGTTGAGAGATTTTAGTATATGGTTTGATGAAACCCCCATGGGTTCTACCTTGTAGCCTTAGCTCATCAGATATATACGCAGGATCAAATGGTTAGTGAGTTAAGAGCATAGTGTCTAGTAGAGTCTCATTGATTGGTATATAGACGTTCATACCCATCTTTGGGAGGTTACAGGGCACTTCGTGGGAAAGGCTTTCATGTCTTGTTTCTATTGTGCATTTATTCAAATGCCAATTATGAGATCTTGACAGGTAGTGGGATATCTTGAGATTAGCTGACACAGCCCTTAATCATGGTATATGCAGTGCCCATGATAGGGCCATAGGCCGAGAACATGCTAAATGGGCATCTCCACCCCAGAGGATAGAGTAGATCAGTTTTTCTAGAGCCTGAGCATGTGCTAGAGAAACCTACAAACTATGTCTCACAATCTCCAGCCCTAAATGTTATGCCCACAGTTTAAGAGCTACTTTTATTCATATTGACTAGATTGGAGAGAGATCATTTAGCCCTAGTTATTATTGATGCAATAGCCTCTACAACACTGATTGGCCCTTCTATTGCTCCAGCTGAACCAACCATGATTCGTGTTGATCCTTTCTCTATCCTAGTGGATTTCCTATGAATTTTATGATTTTACCTCAGACATCTCAATTGAGTTTGAGTTTACATCTTCAGGGATTGGCTATTGCTCCATTTGTTGCACTACCCAGATTTTTGGTTCCATTAAAGCCTATGACTTCTTGTTAGAGTGGCAGGAATTGTTATGAAATTTGGACATTCTTAAGTAACATGGAATTACTTGTAACTCTCACTAGTACAATAGCCTCGCCAAGAAGTTGAGGTGGTTAGTTTTTTCTCGTCGACTTATTAGATCTCTAGTCATGACCTGGGAGAAGTTTACATAGGTACTTATCGAAAGATTCGTGCCATATAGCCTTTGTGATAATCGATGGAATGAGTTTGACAAACTTTAGTAGGGTTTTACGTTCGTATCAGATTATGAGACTAGATTTTATATATTGTCTTGATATGTTTTGTCCAGCATCACTACAATGTTTGAAAGGATTCGGTGCTTCGATAGGGGATTTATAGGGTATCTTCAGTAGGACACAACTTTTTTGGTTTATACCTGAGGTATATTTTTCAGAGTGTGGTGGATCATGCTGGCATGATAGAGTGTAGCAAGCATGATTGGCTGGGTAGTTAGAAGAGATTTCATCAGCATGACTAGTTTAGCTGACCGTCACTATAATATAGAGAGTTTAAAAGGCAGGGATATTAGGTTCTAGCAATCCATGTAGCAATCACCGTATGTAACTATTGTGGAAGGTCTAGGCCTACTTAGATAGGCTGCGATCATTCTTTTATTACACCCAAACATTGTGGTTCCTTGGCACATTCATCTTAGAAATATGAGCTCAGAGCTTGTTGTAGTTGGTCATGAGATTTGGCATGTGGCTAGGAATTGTCCTCATCATGCACCTTTTACCCAGGCTTCAGGTTTCCAGTCAACTTGTATAGCCCCAGCACCAGCTGTTATAGACACCTATTAAGGAATGAGAGATAGTACTAGAGAGGGTCGACAAACAGTGAAAGGGGGAGCCTGTATAGGCCTACATGCTGGCGGTAGGCGTAAATTATGCTATGCTGTCCCAGATAGAGCCAATATAGAGGCCTATGATATGGTTATTACATGTACGATTTTGGTGTGCCACTGTTCAACTTTGTTAATTTGATCCAGGCTATACTTATTCTAATGTATCAGTTTGTTTTGCTTTTGATCTTAATATTATATGTGAACCACTTGCCTAGGCTATTTGTGTTTCCACCTAGTAGGTGGATAATTAGTGGTGAATCGACTGTATCAAGGTTGTGTTGTGGCTTTTATGTTGAGAGGGAGAGATTATTGCTAACTTGATACTACTTGATATGGTTGACTTTGATATGATATTGGGTATAGATTGGTTATCGCCTTATCATGCTATTTTTGATGGCGACGCGAATGCACTAGAGCATCTAGCTGCTATCCCAAGGGATTTACCGCTTATATGCATGCCCTTCAATTGATGAAGAAGGTATGCTTATCATTTTTAGCTCATCTTCGGGCATGTTCCCAGGAGTCACCATCACTGGAGAACATCATGGTTGCTCGAGAGTTTATGTATATGTTCCCGACTAATTTTCCTGGTGTCCCTCCAAAATGGGATACTGACTTTGCTATTGATATGGATCCGGACTAAACACATTTCTATTTTCCCCCTATCGGATGGCTCCAGTTAAGTTGAAAGAGCAATTAAAGGATTTTTTAAAGAAAGGGTTCACCCGTCTAAGTATATCTCCCTGGGGTGCTCTTGTCTTGTTTGTGAACTATCATGACATGTACCTAGGGTCTAGGAGTGACATGGTGAATGCAATTCCAAAAGTCCCCAAACAAGCCTCATAATATCTATATACACATAATTGGTTCAAAAGCGTACATGAAATAGTAAGAATATAGTTCTAAGTGACAGGAAAGTAGAACTCAAGCTATGCGGATGTCATAAGGATAGGGATTAACATGGATTCACATAGCACATAACACATTAGAACTAAGGGGCGGGTAAGTATGACTCACTTTATGGGGCAATACGAGACTTAGGATCTTCCACATTTCCACATCAAAACATATTTACATATAAATCATAATTCTCATAATCAAACCATAATAGTCATATTCAATAGATAACCATAATCATATGCTCCAAATATAACACATAACATATAGATCCAACAAGAGTGTACAAGACGTCCAACAACGCCTCTACTCATAGAATGAGATGGGGGCCAAGACACAAATTTGATCTAGCCGTGAAACGGTGGATGAAGGTAGTCTCCGGTCCCTAAATGGTTAGATCATGTAGGCAAAAGAATGTGTTAGTATGTTTAAATGTACTATGTATGAAGACATACAATGCATATGACTTATCAAACCTGCATTCAATATTACATGACAAGGGCAGATAATATAGAAAGAGGTGTATAGCAAGAGGTGTAATATACAATATGCCATGAAACCAATGATGCATAAAATGCACAAGTGCTCACATATAGCGGGGATGAGACCTTAACCGAGATATAACACAAAGTGAGCTATTACTTGGAATCTCTAAGTTATCCCTACACCAGAAAAGAGGTGCTCCACTTGCCAAAGGTAAACCACACTTCTTCTTATGGGATTCCTATTTCAGAAAAGTAACCTTCCTTATGGGCCTCCTATTTTGGATAGGATTTTCACATCATTTCTAGCTGCTTATGCCTCAACTAAAGGGATGAGCCTCATATCTTTCTAGCAGGTCATGCCTCAACTAACGGGATGAGCCTCACATCTCAATTCAATATGTAACTATTCTTTTTGACCCAATCATTTTGGTAATGGCTACCCAATGCCTATGCTGGCACATAGTTCAAGAGAAAGGAAGAAGACCTTTGAGGATAGCCCTGACACCTCCAATCTTATCAATGCTAAGTCAAACATCCTACAAGAATACTTATACACATATACATGCTTTCAAAATAGGCAATACACATTACACATTTAGTGTTAAAAGCCAAACATTCTTCATAGTCATTCACACTTGGTCTAAAAAGCCAAATCATATTTCAATCCATACTTTTCATGTATACAAATAGCTCATTCGCTTACTAATATGGTGCAAACAGCTAATATTCTCAAAGTTCCAATAAAAATAGACATTTATGTGGTCACATTCTTGTCATAACCATAACCTTATCAAAATCATATACATAAACATAATTGGGCTTAACCCACTTCATAATTTTTATAAAACTCAACGCTTATGAATGTCTATGCCATGAGTAATGTGAGAATAGCTTGGGTAATGTAGATTCAACCATAAATCAATAATTCAATATGGAATTCAAGAAAATCCATAAGTAAAATATCATTCAAATAACAATTTAGATTACACATACTTAAATCAAACATTAGAGGGACAATGCATATTCAAATCTTCATAATTCTCAAGCAATTCAACATATTATGGCTTAAATCAAGTTAAAATCAACAAATAAGCATAGTGCAAACTTGGATTGAATTTATTTAATCATAATTATTAAAATCCATATTTAGAGTAAGCAAATTTCATGAAATTGAAGTGAAAAAAGTTTGGGTCTTGTTGGTTGAATGGGACCAAGAATCAATCTCATATACTTTAGCTAATGAAGTAGACTCAAGAAGAAATCTGAAGAAGAATGAGCCTTTCCTTGATTCCCAAGCTTAGATTCACAAGAGTCCTTAGAGAGAGTTCTTAAGAGGGACGAGAGAGAATGTTAAATGTGAGGAATGAATTATAATCAAAGGAATAGAGTTTAGGACATTTGGAGGCCTTAGAATAATATAGGTAGTCATAAAAGACTCTTAGGAGAAGCCACAATTACAAAACAACCATTAATGAAGAAAAATAACATTTCTTGCCAGGGGTCCCATGAGGAGGTCCCACGGCCTGTACAAGTTATCACGGTCCGTACAACCCCCCTAAGACCTCACGTAGTCAAATATCTGAACACACTACACAGACGGGGTTTACCAACATGGACATAGGTTATTGATCTAATCTCGGAATAAGGTGAAACTATATTCATTTGAAAGCTAATTTAAAGAGTTTCAATTTGATGGTTCTTGTGCCACCCAATTCTTTTTGTGCTAAGATATATGACCATTTACAGTTGATGCTTCTATCGGGTCTTGTGGAAAGCTTAGCCAATGGAATTCCCTTTAACTTGACTTGATGAAGGAGAATCATGATGACCCTAAACCACATATATAAGCTTGAATTGAGGGATTGAAAGTGGACTTAGCTTGAACTTGAGGATTTCATACTTAGAAAAATTCGATGAGGAACCCAATGGTTGGTCTCATGGTCAGTACCAAGCTATACAAACCGTGTAGTCCTCCATACCACTATACTTAGAAAATTCTTCATGAAAAAGTTTTGGGACAACAATCCAATACATAGAAAATTTTCACTCTGGAACCCATACGGGAAGCCATACGGTCTGTATCACCTTGTAAGGAATGATACTTAGCCATACCACCTTACTTGGTCCCAAAACAATGGGATTTCAAGTCTAAGGCCATCACACGGCCCACTACACAGTCTGTGAAGTGTCACACGACTCGTGTAGGTTCCATGTGTCATGTGTCTTAGTCGAAAACTCCATAGTAAGGCCCATACACTCTACATTAGGCTAAGGGCCACTCTAAGGTGGCTCCACACAGTTCATATAGCCTCACATGGATTGTGAAGGCCTCCATGCGTCAGTTTGTTCTAAAACTTTTTTGAAACAAAATTTCCAAGCTCCAATGAGGTCAAAAAATATATTCGTCCTTATATCATCGCCCTCGTTGGAACATTCATCCTTATATATGCTAGAGTAAGGCTTGAAAGGCTTTATTTAGAACGTGAAACATTCAAACGTAAGATACAATGCATAATTAGGGCATTTGGATACAAAATTATGTCTTTCTTTGTACCATGCCGCCAATACACCTCCTTTAAATCCCGATATATCTTTATAGGTCCTGGTTGAAAAGAATAATGACAGTTATGGGCTTCAATTGTGATTATCCTCCTATGATCATCCACATATGTACCACATTACTGATCTTGATACCAAAGTACACCATCTCCCCTTTTTCAAAAGACCTCTATCTTCTTTTTTGGCAACCAACTTCTTCTACTCAACCAATGATGAATCTAGATCTTTCTTATCCTTAACATCAACAATCACAGAAGTTTTGGCCCTATTCTGAACATAAATACCACCACATTAGAGTTGGCCAACCTAATATCGAATCTAGCAAAATGGTAAATAGTTTTTTCCAACTCTTTCTTCCTTTCATCAATATGAGCCACACTTTCCATAGATAGACTACTAAGATTATCGATTACAACATTTTCCTTTACAAGATGAGATTGTACACTCACATCATAATTCTTAAAGGGTTCCAACCATCTTCTTTTTCTCAAGTTAATATCCCTTTGAGTGAACACTTATTGCAAACCCTTGTGGTCTTTGAAAATATCAACATCCACCTCACATAAATTATGTCTCCAAATCTTTAAGGCAAACACCATCTCTGCTAACTCAAGATCATGAGTCTGGTAATTATGCTCAATCACTGTCAATTGCCTTGACGCATAAGCAATCATATTACCATGTTACATAAGTACACAACCAAACCCAATTTGAAAAGCATCAGAATATACCATGAACCCATCTAAGCCATCTAGTAAAGTCAAAATAAGAGCCGATGTAAATCGATCTTTCAAAATTTGAAAACTCTTCTCACACGCATCCAACTATACAAACTTGGCTTTCTTTTGCGTAAACATAGTGAATTAAGATACAATAGATGATAAACCTTTAACAAACCTTCCATCATTACCAGCCAACCTAAGAAAACTTTGAGTATCCAAAGGAGCAAGCTTGTCAAATAATGCATATCCTTCACCGACTCCTTTTTGACCTCATCTATAAGATCAACCACAATGTATTCCTTGTCTAGATTCCATTACAGAACCAAAGTAAATCTTATCATTTGAAAAGGGAGGGGAGGTAGGAAATCTTAAGAAACTCTATGATATAATATAAATTATGAAAAAGTGAAATAATTCCTAAAATGCCTTGTGGCCTCCTACCCATAGTTGTGGCGCGCTTCATACCCATGAGTAAGACTCTACTTGACGCGGTATATTGGATTTTGAGAACTATTTATAAACCTTGTGCTCTGATACCACCTTTGTCATGACCCAAACCTAGGTTCGAATAGTGACATGGCGAATGAGAACCTAAAAGTCCCTAAACAAGCCTCAATGCATCTATGCACACATTTTCTGTTCAGAAATGATCATGAAATAGTAAACACATAGATCTAAGAGATGGGAAAGTAGAAATCATGATATAGGGATGTCATGAGAATAGGTTTAATATGTATTCACATAGGATATAACATATAAAAACTAAGGGGTGGGTAAGTATGACTCACTCTATAGGGGCAATACAAGACTTAAGATCTTCCACATTTCCACATCAAAATACACATACTTATGATAATTCTCATAATCAAACCATAATAGTCATATCAAATAGATAACCATAATCCTACGCTCCAAATACAACACATAACATAGAGATCTGACAAGAGTCTACAAGACGTCCAATAATGCCTCTAGCCATAGAATGGGATAGGGGCTAAGACATGTCCCAGGCTCATTTTCAAAGTAAATAGAAAAATTAGAACAACATAAGGTAGGTAGATGGTGGCTTATTCTTGCAAGATAGAACTCACCACAATACTTTCTTAAATCTAATCTAGACATCAAACGGTGGATAAAGGTAGTCTTCGGTCCCTATATAGTAAGATCATGTAGGCAAAAGTATGAATTAGTACATTTGAATGCATTAAGTACGCGTGCATGCAATGCATATGACTTATCAAACCTGCATTTAATGTTAGATTCATGACAAGGGTACATAATATAGAAGGAGGTATATATAAAGAGGTACAGTATACGATATGCCATGAAACCAATGATGCATGAAATTCACAAATGCTTATATATAGTGGGGATGTCACCTCAATCGACATATAAGACCAAGCAAGCTATTACTTGGAATCTTGATGTTATCCCTACACTAGAAAAGAGGTGGTCTACTTACCAAAGGTAAACCATACCTCTCCTTATGGGCCTCGCATTTCGGATTGGATTTTCATATCATTTCCAGCAGGTCATACCTTAACTAACGGGATGAGCCACAAATCTTAATTTAATATATAAACATTCCTTACGACTCAATAATTTCTTTAATGGGTACCATATACCTATGTTGGTACATAGTTCAAGAGAAAGGAAGAGGACCTTTAAGGATAGCCCTGACGCCTCCAATCTCATCGATGTTAAGTCAAATATCTCAGAAAATAATTATATTTATAAATGCTTTCAGAAGAGGCAATAATTATTTCAATGCACATTTAGGTGTAAAAGTTAGATATTCTTCATAGTCATTCATCCTTAGTTTAAAAAACCAATCACATTTCAATCCATAATTTTCATGCAGAGGAATAGCCCATTCACTTAACATGGTGTAAGCACTCAATATTTTCAAAGAGCCAATAACAATAGATACATAAACATAATTGGGCTTAACCCACTTCATAATTTTTATAAAATCCAATACTTATTAATGTATATGCCATGAATGATATGAAATTAGCATGGGTAATATAGATTCAATCTTAATTCAACAATTCAATATGAAATTCAAGTTAATCCATAAGTAAAATCAACTTCAAATCACAATTTAGATTACCCATACTTAAATCAAACTTTAAACGGACAATGCATATTCAAATCTTCATAATACTCAAGTAATTCAACATATTAAGGCTTAGATCAAATTAAAATCAACAAATAAGCATAGTCGATACATCAATTCAATTTATTAAATCATAATTATTAAAACCCATTTAAAGTCAGCAAAATTTCATGAAAATCAAGTGTAAAAAGCTTAGGTATTCTAGATTGAAAGGGACCAAGAATCAATCCCACATACCTTAGGTAGGTAAGTAGATTCAATAAGAAATTTGAAGAAGAATGAGCCTTTCCTCAATTCCCATTAGATTCACAAGAGTCCTTGAGAGAGTTCTTAAGAGTGGCTTAACAGAATTTTAAATCTGAGAAATGAATTTGAATGAAAGGAATGAGTTTAGCTAATTTAGAGGTCTTAGGATATAATAGGAAGTTATAAAAGACCCTTAGGAGTAGCCATAATTACCAAAACACCATTAAAAAAGCAAAATAACGTTTCTTTCTAGGGGTCTCCTGAAGAGGTCTTATGTCCCATACAGGTTATCGTAGTCCGTACAACCGTTCCGTGAGACCTCACTTGGCCAAATCTCAGAAAATACTACATAGATGTTCTTTACTATTATGGGCATAACCTTTTGATGCAAACTTGGAATAAGGTGAAACCAAATGCATTGGAAAGATAATTCAAAGAGCTTTAGTTTGATAGGACATGGGCCTCCTTGTTCTTTTTGTCCTAAGAGATATGACCATTTAAAATTAACTCTTCTATCGGTTATTGTAAAAGCTTAGCCAATGCAATTGCTTTGAACTTGGCTTTACATGAATTGAGTGCTTGAAAGTGGACTTAGATTGAGCGCGAAGATTTCATACTTAGAAAAATATGATAAAGCAACCAACAATTGGTCTGACGGTCCTTACCAAGCTATACGAACCGTGTACTCCACTGTACCACTTTACTTAGAAATTTTTTCACGAAAAAGTTCTGCTATAGTGATCCAATACTTACAAAATTTTCATTCATAGACTAGATAACTCAGCCACCTGAGTTTCTAAGTTCATCAAAATTAACCCCATATGACTTCTTTCAACCTATCCTACCAGCATCGAAGCAATACGCACAACCACATGATTTATAACACCACAACCAAACCCCCAACATTACGATTAGCATATATACCCTATCAAAAATGATTAGATATGCCTTCTTAATGCTTTTCAACCCTGTATGAATGATTTAACAATAAGAATACAAGCCTATACCATAATACATCGACTATCAAACATACAATCAATTCAAGTCACATGTTGAGTGATTACGTAGGAACCAAAACACATAATTCAAACATAGACAAAGGAAACTATAATAAATTCCGATCCTATACATAAATTCAAACATAGGAAACCACAATTCAATTATCAACTTGTCAATTTTCACACAAGGGTTTATGTCTAACACAACCATACCAGACAAACTTTTCAATTTAACCATACAATAATTGGAAAATTAATGGTATTGGATTGACTAAAATCTTACCAAATTACATGATTAGACTGTAGAAGATAAAGGAGGTAATGAGACACTAGATACCGCAAGCAACTGGAAAATCTTGTCGAAAAGTGGAGAAGGTGTTGCCATCGATGGTCAAAAGTTTTAGGGTTGGGCTTGACAGGATAGAATTCATAAATTAGGGCTCAAATGGGGTCAAAATATTTTGACCACAATATTTATAGTTTTACCGGGTCAATTTAAAGACTGATGGGCCTTGACTCTACAAATCCTGATTATGAGCCATAAAGTATTTTACAGCTTGTGAATTATGGTTTCATAGATTATCAAAACCTTTGGTTTAAGGACTGGTTTTCATAGACTAGTCTATGAGTGGTAAAATGAGGTGTGACTCATAAAGTTGGTTGTAGAGACCTCAACACTCAGTGAAAAAATTCAAAAAACATACTTGGGGTCCACGAGCATAGTTCACCACCCGTAGTTTTATCTACGGATCATAAAGTTAGCTCTTGGACTAAAGTGCAAAATGTTTTTCTCACCGAAAATGTCTACAACATAGTGTAAGAGTTGTAGAGTTATTTATGACCCATAGAAATAGTCGTAGAGGCACTTCCTGATGCCCTTCTCAGCCAAGAGTCGCTGACTTAGCCGTATACCTACATATCCTTCACAGAACATACGGTTACCATATATGCAACCTGGTTAATATCCAAGATTACAATCAAAATACAAGGAAATAAACTACCTATGATTCTGAAAATAAAAAAATAAATCTACACCTACAACTATGACATAAAAAACCTTGGGTTACCTTCCAAGTAGTGCTTGATTTAGTTTTATCATACGACTTGGACAACATGGCTACTCAGACTTCACCAAATGCCCAGACTTCATTCTTTAGATCATCTGGACTCTTTATATGCTGACAGATATTAAAGACAATTTCTTTATTATTCAATCTAAACATGAGTTGATTAATTTTCATATCCATTAGTACTTGACCAGTGGCTTGGAATAGCCTTCCAAAGATGATTGGAACGTTGAAGTCAGCTTTGCAATCTAGGATCCCAAAGTCTATGAGGAATATGAACTTCTCCACTTTTACCAGCACATCATAGAGTATCCCTACAGTTTTATTTACCGTGCACTCAACCATCAACAACCACATGCTTAGAGTAGTAGGGGTTCTAGTCCTAGCTTCTTAAAGATCGCAAATGTCATCAGATTAATGCTAGCACCTAGGTCACATAATGCCCTTGTGAACTCCATATGACTAATGGTGTATAGTATGGTAAAAGTGCTTGTATCTTCTCGCTTTTGGACCAATGACCTCATAGAAATTATACCACAATGTTGAAGCACTTGAGAGAGTTGCTGAGTTACAGTGCACTTCTTCGTAACTAGGTCCTTCATGTACTTTGAATACCCTAAAATCTTCTCCAATGCCTCAATGAGAATGATGTGGATCAAGAGTTATTTCAGCATGGAGAGAAAGTGATTGAGTTTAACTTCCTCCTCCCTCTTTTTAATTGTCACGACCCGAAATTCAGGGATGATGGCACTCATCTTATCCCACCAAGACAAGTCAGCCTACAACCCAAATATAACATTAAAAATGCAGAATTATGATAAAACTAAAAGTTTAATTACGGATAATAGGTCAACTTAATAAACCCCCCTCCCAAAAAACTGGTTATCACGTGTACAAGCTTCTAATGTAGTACAATAGATTCGAAAGAAATCACAAGTGTCAAATGATATTGTCTCTGGAGTAAAAATAAAATCATAAGTAAGAGTATAAAGTTAGCTGAGATGGCAAACAACTACTTCTCACAATCTCCATAGAAAGCCTCGGGCAAGGAAGAGTGGACAGTATCATGACAATCCGGGCTCGCAACCCACAAAATAGTTGTAGCAAGAGGGTGAGTACCAAACACATGGTACTCAACAAGTGAACTAATAAATACAAAATTAAGTAATATAGAATACTGGTACCATCAAAACTCCAACCAAACCCCCCCAACTACAACCTAGGTCATAACCTTCATAATTACACCAGCCGAAAATGCTATGATCAAAGCCTATGATAGTATAATCCTCATTTATCCCACTTTCAAGTCATAGGGGAAAATTTTACTATTTATTAAGTCCTTACTAATTGTTAAGTGTCATTAAATCAATATCCAAACTAACAATGTATAGCCATAAACAAGTTAATGATATAATGAATAACCAATATCAATAGCACTCCATATAATCATAACAAGCCAGAGCATTATGGGATGAAAATGAATGTCGTAAGATGTAATACAATGCAATACAATATCACGTAGAATGATGCATGTCTGCCCTACTGATACACACATATTGTAAACAGGTCGTGCCCCATGGAGGACACGTAGTCCATGCATCTGTCGCGATAGGCGACCCGACACATCGAATCATAGTAACCGTCATGGCATGTGACCCGACATAGTAACCATCACGGAGTGTGACCCAACCCAGCAAATCATAGTAACCATCACGACGTATGACCCGACCTAGTGAATCATAGTAACCTCTTTAATTCTCATTCTTTTTCACTAGCCGTGACCATTTCCCATCGACTTTACATTTCTTTTCTTAGAACATGTAGCAATCACATAGTAAATGCACAATAATCATGTTCATGGAAATAAAATATGTAAGATGCCCGTACAAATTCATATATCTCAAAATCAAGAATGGATTGCTCAATAACATAAATGTTGCAATATCCTCAATCTCAATACCATCATGACCTTAACAATATTGACATCTAAAAGTAAGTATCACCTCGATATCAATAACAAATAATTATTATTTCACATATAATAAACCTCCATCATTAGTCCACAAGTCGACTATCACCATAGGACAACTACCCAATTTAAAATATTTCAATCAAAGCCTACATAAATCATACTCAGTACCTCACACAAGAAGTACAAGATTGTATATATACTTAACAAAGGTTAAGAATCCACTTGCCTTATATAAAGTCTTGAATCAAGTCAATTATAAAGTTTTTCCCGTTCTATGACACTCCATTTCACCAAAATCTATTCAAATACAGCATCATAATTATATAATGAATCTAACAACGCTAAAATCAATTAATTCAGTTAAAAGGGTAAAATGGTCCAAAAATTTCATCATCGGAAAATATCACTGGAATCTAAAAATTTTTACATAAAAATGTTCCCAAGTGATCAGGAATTCAATGGCGATAACCATTTCAAAAGCGGATCTAGTGTGAGGAAGAGATCGGATGTTAAAAGTTTTGAAATACATTAAAAATACAGCAGCAAGATCTGTAGATTTTACCTCAAATAAAGCAAAAAAAGGCAATTTCTAAAGTTTCCAGTGTGTTCTCTTTGGAACAATATACAATTTAGCCTTTTGAATTGCTCAAATCCGAGCAAAATCAAGAGAGAAATCGTTGGTTAAAGTCTGGGAAAAGTTTGTGATCTTCTCTTCTCTTTCTGGGAGAGAATCCTCAATTTTCGCAATTTTTTTAAAGTGAAAGAACTTGGAAGGACAATGATTGAAATTAATATCCTTGATTCTTGAAATCTTGACTTAAACTCTTTAGAGTCTTGATGAAGAATCATAATTCTTGAAGAAGAAGAGTAAAGAAATCCTCTCTTGGGATTCTTGAATTTGTTTTCTCTTGATACCCTAGGTTATGATTTAAAATCCTATTAGATATTCATGAATAGATGAAGAAACTTTGGGATAGATAGATTGAAATTAATGAAGAATAACTTACCTTGAGGAGGAACGTTGGAAGCTAATCCCTACTTGATGATTTTCTTGATGATTCTTGAGCGTTTATGTTTAGGAGAGAAGAGGTTTCTGATCATGAAAACTGATGTTTTATATGTTTTGGAGACCATAAATAGCCTCCCAAGGGTTTTAAGATAAAAAACCCTCAAATTGTAAAGAAATAATGTCATTAACTCATCCAGTGAGGGTCCACGACAGGCTCCGTGCGCAGATTTTCAGATAGTTCTGCACCTCTCCACTAAAATGATCATAACTTTTTATTTCGAACTCCAATTAAGGTGAAATAAGATATATTGGAAATCTAATTCAAATATCTTCTATTTGATATATTATAGGTTATCTAACTTATTATACCTAGGAGATATGGTCATTTGATGTTGACCCTTCTATCGACTCATACGAAAACTTAGTTACTATAAATTTTTTAAACTTAGCTTGATGTAAAAGATCCGTTATGACTATAAATCACCCTAATATACTTTAAAAACTTAGGAATTAATCCTAGCAAGTTTATACAACTTACAAGTTATTGGTTCAACTAACTTTTATAAAATCATATATTAGAACTACGACCTCATATCGTCTCCAATTTTTTTCTCATGCTGAGAAGTTGACTTTAACATCTATGCTCAATTAAGAATCCTCAATTAAAATCATATATCATATGAAGGATGACCCGGTCTTAACTTAAAAAAATTTAGGCTGTTACATTATCTCCCTCTTGGGATCATTCATCCTCGAATGATGAGTAAAGATGGATATCAAGGCAAGAATAGACTTAAAATTCTTCTTGACACTCCCACCAGTCATCAAACTTTTGACTCCTCATCACTATCAACAATTCCTATTTAGACTCAAGAATCGACAACCCACTCATGAAGACAATCAATTTAGTTAATGGTACGGACATTACCTTCAACATTTTCATTGTCAGGCACGAATAATAATCTAGAATCCTTTCAATACATAATCAACCAATCTGGTTCGTTACAAGTCACTCATAGTAGACAAATTGGTTCCAATCCAGAGTAAAGATACTCTTTAAGACATTTTCACCATCAAGCACGTATTGAACATTACAACATAGTCAATTCTAATTATTTGAACACCTCGATAATCAGCATTTCGAACCCAGGAAGGAAGCCATCAACTTTAATGGGGAGTAGAACCATCGATACATAATACTCTATACACAATTTTCCAGCTTAGAACCTCATGTTAATTGTACTCCGCTTCATGGAACTCTACTCCCTCAACTTAAGCTTATAGCTCTTTCTCAAATTACCATCTAACCTTTTCTACCTCTTCCATTCAAGCCTACTTCTAAGGGTCAAGGCGTCATTCCCTAGATAGCTATACATATACAAATAAAATCCACAATACTCAACTCTAAACTTCCACAAGAACTTTTATTAAATGATCACTGGTCCTCTTTACTACCTCACTACTCTTCCTCAAATCCTTATTATGAAGTCTTCACTAGTCTCTCATCAATATTCACATAATAATTACCCCGAGTACAAACCTACCACTCTAACCATTTCAACTATATATTAGAATTTTTAAGTCCACTTAGCACTTCTACCTCCACTATTGAGTGAGTTCTCACTCAAAGTCACACCAACATACTTTTACCTATCTACTGTTCATCATAAGGTTTGACCTCCCTCCTTCTTATCTCTTTTACTACATGAACAAGTTTAACTCCAATATCATAATAAGGATACACTCACTCATGCCTCATCTACCCTCATTCTCAATCTACTCTCAGCATCACAATTTGAACCTGGAGGAAACTATTACTTCTCCCTTTTTACAAAACCTCAAACTACTATCTCTCCATGCAAAATAAGCAACATCATATCTCTAAAACTTGATACATCATATCCTACCATCAATAATGGAATAACAATCCAAAGGTCAGTGCATGTGTAAGATGATATCAGAATCAAGAACTCTCACTCTCTATCATCAACCTTCACCTCTCTACTATCATCAACACTTCTATCAAGGCTGGGAAGTAGATTATTCAAGAAGCTTGGAAAGAGACATCATTAGCATGATTCAATCGAGAAATCTTCTCTAATAATATTCATAGATTACAGTCTCTCTAGTCTATTAAGTCTCATTCTGTGTTAATAGAACTATGCATAGTGTAAAACTCAAGTCACATCATATTTCACATAGGACTAGAAACTCTTGGACTCATGAGGGTAAGATCAAGGTTAATGAATGATTTCATTGCTTCTCATCCTCAAAACTCAGCATGATTGGGAAACAACATGATGTGCGTGAGACTACGCTATAGGTTTGAATAGTCATACACCCAAAGAAATAGAATGTCACCTCAACTAAAGTATAAGTACTATACGAGGCAAAAAAGAATTAATATCACATCATTATCAGCCTATCACAATCCAAAAACTCAAGATCTACTTCGATTCCTCACATCATCATCTCCCCCTTAGCTCTCAAGGTCCTCTTTCTAAATTTATGAATCAATTTCCTCTACTAGGCTATAAGCATAAACCTCCACATGGTCAAGGAATCGCTATCCACAAGAATATACAACTTAAACCCTTTTGTTATTCTATATCACATATATATAACTAGCCACTCAGACTCTTTTCAATGATATCACTCTTACCTTCCTCATATCTCTATTTGCTTCTCTTAATGGTGTACATGATCACTTTCCACAATTATTACACTCTAACATCCTTTTTTTTGCCTGCTAATTATCAACTACTGTTCTCTCATAAACTTATTTGTATAAGACTTCTACTATTATGGAGAACTAATCATCATCTATTCGTACGCCCAATCACTTAGCTTCTTGTGATGATAAAGATTACTTACATTAGCCTACTCCACATCAACAACTCAAATATACTCTTCAGATTCTCATAAAAGTCATAACTTAGAGCCTCACCCATCTGTACATAATCATGGTTACATATCCTAAACTTCTTAAGCCTCCTCTTTCCTAGTGCTTCTCCTTTAATTTACTAATTTACTATCTCTATCTAGGGAGTACTTCTACTCTACTCCTAGCACCATGTTCCTTGCCAGCCAACATATTAGTCATTGAACACACACTACAATAAGACTCATAGGTCAAATCTCCAATAAGGACTATCACTATCATCATGCTATCTCCTTTTTAACACTACTCCGCGAAAATTCAAGCTTAGGGTCTAAAACTAACATGTGCATCCATCACATACGTCTCTAATGCTGACTTACAATTACTAGGTAAAAATTTAGGGAACATAATACTACTAAAATCTCATAGCGAGTAATCAATCAACATATTCCCTCTTTACAACTCATGTACCACTCACCCATTCACTATACCTTCTTATTTGGCTAAGCTTATAACTCTATGAATCACATGAACTCTCATATACAATCATAAGCCTAATTTTGATCTATCACATAAAAAGCACTCTTTTCACTACTTTAAGAGGTACACTTCACCCTCAATAGTATGAATACTACAACACATCAACATACATTTCCTTCTAGTTTGTAGTATGCTCTAATACATTCTGACACTAACTCTCTCTCTATATATACCTAATCTCATGATGGAATTCATAGGATACTTTTGACTTTTTAATCACGCTTATAACCATCGACTTATCCCTTCACTAGTTACCGAATAGATATATCTCTAAATATAAGCTTCAATAAATCATCACTCTTGCTATATCATCAAAAGAACACGAGCATAACTCAATACTAAGAAACAAAACCACACACGATAAGGAAGAATAAATAAAAGGAAGTTTCCTAACAGTCTCCATAGCCTTTCAAAGATAAGTATAGACATTTTCATACCGATCCTTGACACTCTACATAGACTCAACTTGTATGCACGTGAGACTTATAAATCTAGGCTCTAATACTAACTTGTCACGACCCAAAATTCAGGCGTGATGGTACTCATCTTATCCCACCAAGACAATTCTGCCTATAACCCAACTATAACATTAAAAATGCAAAATCTTAATAAAAATGAAAGTGCAATTACGAATAATAAGTCAATAACAATCCCCCAAAACTTGGTTGTCATGTGCACAAGCTTCTAATGCATTACAATGGATTCGAAAAAAATCACAAGTGCCAAATGATATTGTCTCTAGAATAGAACAAAATCATAAGTCGGAGTATAAAGTCAGCTGGGATGAAAAATAACTACCTCTCATAATCTCCACAGGAAGCCTTGGGAAATGAAGAGTGGAGAGTATCACCACAATCCGGGCTCACAACCTACAAAATTATTGTAGCAAGAAGGTGAGTACCAAACACACCGTACTCAGCAGGTGACCTAATATACACATAATTAAGAAATATAGAATACCGGTATCCCCAACATTCCAACCAACCCCCTACAACTACAACCTAGGTCATAATCTTCAAAATTACACCAGCCAAAAATGTTATGATCAAAGCCTACGATAGTATAATCCTCATTTATCCCACTTTTAAGTCATAGGAAAAAATTCTATAATTTATCAAGTCCTCGCTAATTCTTAAGTGTCATTAAATCTATATCGAAACTAATGATGTATAGACATAAACAAGTTAATGATATAATGAATAACCAATCTCAATAGCACTCCATATAATCATAACAAGCCAGAGCATTATGAGATGAAAATGAATTTTGTGAGATGTAATGCAATGCAATGCAATGTCACATAGGATGATGCATGTCTATATTAGTGATACACTCCTGCTAGAACATAGCCCAGGACCCATGTGGGGACTCCTAGTCCATGCATCTGTCGCAGCGCGCGACCCAACCCATAGAATCATAGTAAATATAACTGCATGTGACCCAACCCAGCGAATCATAGTAATTGTGATGGCATGTGACCCGACCCAGCAAATCATAGTAACCATCACGACGTATGACCCGACCCAGCGAATCATAGTAACCTCTTTAATTCTCATTCTTTTTCACTAGCCGTAACCATTTCCTATCGGCTTTACATTTCTTTTCTTGGAACATCCAGCAATCACATAGTAAATGCACAATAATCATGTTCATG
>JAOTQJ010148877.1:0-21205 GCA_025642045.1 Solanum sejunctum
TAAACATTCAAGACAACATGGCATTGAAGAGAGTATGTTACATAAGCAACGAAATGTGTATGAAATGAAATAACTCAAGAACTTTGTTTAGCAACAAGAACTCGTGTACTTGGTATCCATGTTTATATATAGATTTGAAGGGAACTGCATATAGGAGCATATGAACATGTGAAACAGTGGATACAAGGCTGCTTATCATGTTGGAGTAAATAAATGCCTTTACTTACCGAAGGATCTATGTTTCACGCCAAATGATACGAATTCAAGTAACCTTACATTCCTCATTGTATGACCTTGAAACTACCTTAGAGTGCCTGACTTTTCCTCAAATATTTATCTATACCATATAAGGCAATAAAACTAGTATTAGAAGGAACACAACACTTCTAGTCACCCTAATATTATAAAAACGATCACCCAGATAGCAAGCTTTCAATTAGTGACGCAAAGGCATTTCTTCAACTTTTTCACTTATAAACATATTTTCTAACGACCATTCTTATGTATATGTTATGTATATCTTATTTTTAGTCCCTTAACAGTCCCACAAAAGCTCACAAAATACAACACACAACAATTCTTCACAATATACAAACAAGCAACATAATGTTATACCCTTTCACCATACCTCGACGTCAACAATCCCAAAACTGTTTCAACTTTGCCAAAAATATTTTCAATGATTTTACCACATAAAATCAGTCTTAATATAATCCAAAAATTGTCCAAAAACAGGGGTAAATCGTGGAATAATATACTACAATTCTACACAACTTACAAATGGACAACATAACATTACTCCTCTCTTCGCTACATTTCGACGACGATAATTCCAAACCTTTTTCAACTCTAACCAAAATATTCTAACAACATTTACACATACCAGTAGTGATAATACAATCTTATAACATCATCCAAGAAGTCATTAAGGACATGAACTAATAGCTTTAAATCTAACAACTCACAACTTTCAACCAACATCACACCTAAGATAGCACAATAAAACTCATATGTTAAATGCAACCAAAATCTAGGCAGCAACCTTAGGGTAATGCCTATAACTCAAATCATGTTAGGAACATGAAATTCTTTTCATAATATAGCCTACAAACCATTTAGAAATCACTAAAACAAAAAAAGGAGTGCAATAATTTTCTGGACACAAGTTGTCCAGAAATTTCTAGCAAAGCATACCATCATATACTTCTTGATTTTCATGAAGGAATCATACTAAATACACAAATATAACCACTTACCTTTATATTTAAAGTTGAGCAACTCCTTATGAAGCCTAATAGATCCTTTGGCTACTACTACTAGGTCAAGAAACATGTAGAGAGAAAATGGGGAAAGCTGAAATTTTTTTTAAGTCTAAATCTGCTTATAATCCCCTCTTGAAGGGCCTCATTTGGACAACTTCCTTGTGATTTTTGAACAAAAATTACCATATAATATTGGGCTAAATATTCAGCATCTTAGTCCCCAAAATTGGGCCAAAATGGGCATCAAAGCTAATGGACTTGGGCTTCCAATTTCCAGCCTTCCTCTTAATCTGTTTTTAGCACCAATTATCAAGTGGTTTGGAATATAATTGAGCTCTTCTTTCATTCTCGTTAGACTGAATATAAGGTCATTGGACTCGACTGGAGTAATGTATTATAGGAATCATCCTCTTTTAATCAAAGAGCTATTTCAATGATTCAATGTTTGTAGTTCAAAAGGAAGAGGATCCCAGGAAATTTATTCAAAGCTAATTCTTCCTAATATTTTCTATTCCAATCGATGGCCTCTTCCTAGGTGATACTGAGGAGGGCCGGACCCTTTTTTATTTTATTTGTTTCTCTCTTTACTGTTCAAAGAAGAAGTGGTTTTGCTAAGTGTATATTCACTTTGTATGAGAAATAAAGGATATAAACATAGTGATTGTCTAACGAGATACTATGTATAATAAGATCATCATGTGAGTCACATGTTGTGCATTTACCATTTTCAAATATTGGAAATTGCATTTAGACTTTATCGACTTATTTCATATCATGGTTCAGGCATTTAAAATCAGTGAGGTTTACTTTTCATTTTCGATGTCCGTGGAACTACTATCAAAGGTTTACTTCTTGAGAATGTTAAAAAAAAAGATTACTACGTGATTTTTTGAATATGCCTATATCTATCGCTTTTGCTTCATTGATTTAATTCTCTCAATAGATACCGAGATTCATATTGGAAATCAAAAATATAGTAATTCAAACTATAAGACATAGGAATAATTTAGATTGACCAGAACAAATAGATATAACAAATTACTAGAATTGGATGCTATGTCAATCCCATATATGAAATTGATATTCACATATATCAAGATAATATTGTAGATTGATATATAGATCCATATCAAATGCATCCTCTATGTTTATTTTATTCCAGGGGCAACTTTATAACAACAATCTAACTAATAAATAGTATGGTAGAAATAAATACATGAATCTTTCTACCATACTATCTATCTATTAGAATATTGTTGATTCTAGTCCACTCATTTCATTTAAGACATAAAATTGGAATCTTTTTATTTTATTTCGTCAAATTTGGCTAAGAACTCAGAGGTCAAGTTTCATTCAAATTAGTTAATAATTAGTCATTTTGACTGACTATTTTTACATAAATGATAAGTAGAAAAGCGGTAGGAACTAGAATAAATAGTGCAGTAGCAATAAGTGCAAGAATATTTACTTCCATAATTCATCGATTTTTTACTTTGCAATTACTTGGGATTTAATCCTATAGAGATGATAAATCTTTGGCCTGTAAATTCAATGAATAAATATTATCTCTTAATGATCTTGAATCAGCTCAATATCATGAATAACAATATCTGAACTATCAATCAATTTGTCATCAAGAATTGAATAGTATAACATAGGAAGTTCTTTCATCCGTACCGCCCCAAACTTGGACTGCTGACCTAATACAAAATTCCTTTATTTATTTATCATTTTTTATTATCTATTCTTTTTTTCTCTCTAGGCTATCTAGTTCCTTATTTTATTGTACAATCATCTGATGAAGTCTCATCAAATAGCTCTTCCACTTCCAGTCGTCACATAGTTACAAACCCAAACAAATAATAAAAGTTAAACGAAAAAATAAGGATTTCCCCATGACAATGGAATTCTTCCTCCAGTCCCCTTCATAAAAAGGTAGAGATTTTTTGATATATTTATTGAATTCGTCAGGACTGATGGGGCTCGAACTGGTAGCTTCTGCCTTGACAGGGCCGTGCTCTGACCAATTGAACTATAATCCCAGGGAAATACGGGATCTAGCAAAAAATTTGATTTGTTTTTATCTTTGGATACAGTATGTCTGAAGTACAAAGGGGGTTATATCATCTCATGGCGGATTAGCGAATTATTGGGTCGAGCTGAATTTGAACCAGCGTAGACATTTTGCCGACGAATTTACAGTTCGTTCTCATTAATCGCTCGAGCATCAACCCAAGAAGAATCCATTTTTGACTTATTGTTAATCAATGATCAACTTTCTTTCGTAGTACCCTACCCCCAGGGGAATTCGAATCCCTGCTGCCTCCTTAAAGAGAGATGTCCTAGACTACTAGATGATGGTAGCCTGGTTGACCAACGACCATCATACTATGATCATAGTATGATCAATTTTTTGAAATTGTCAATATAATCGAATGATTCTATCCGAGGGATCTTTCCCCCTTCCAGTACTGCATAGAATTGGTTTTTGTTCATCATTGACGAATTATTCATTAGAATCGACATTATAAATCTAGTAGAAGAGGAGGATTTTTTCTCCAAAAATTTAGTTTAGGAGACAAGTGGAATCTCTTCATTCCACGATTCGATGAAATATCTTAAATTTTATATTGAATTGCTAGGTGTATGTACATGTATTAATCAAGTGAATTTTGTTCTGGTAGGATCAATTCAATAAAAGAAAAAAGCAATGCGAGTTGGTCTTGAAGCAATTCATTGCATTTCCTCCTAGACTTCGTAGGTAAATCCATTTTTTTTACTATTCAACAATGAGCCGCTAAACATTATGTAACTACTGTACGTACTTAATGCATATATACTTATGGTTATAATATATGTATATATAGATTTTATCTACACAAACATCGCAATAGTTTGGTGGCACATAAGTACCATTTCTGAAGCCTTCTCTGCGACCCTAATATGCATCTAGATCCTTGTTCATATCATAATAACCTTTGCAGTTGTCCTTATAACCTCAATCTCTACCAAAATTCTAACCTTGGTTTCCTTGACCTTGGATCCAATAGTCCAGATTGGACCATTAGGCATTAGTCTAGAAACCCTTAATCTGATCAGCAACAAAACATACGTCCTCTTCATAGTATGGTCCGCATACATGGGTACACGTGGAGGTTGATACACTACTGGATTCACTCTCTCTTGGCTCTTCTTCATCATCACTTCCATACCTCTGTGAATATGAGCAAGTTGTTGTATGATTTCATCAGTAATTCTGGCTTGCTCTAGATCCACACTAACGACCTATAAATCTTTGTGGAAGCTTTATCCTGCTACCCCCATGCACGATCTTTCCATTTGCTCTGCAATCCTTGGAAATGGTTGATTTAGAAACATGCCCACATGATAATGTCAGCACAGGCTTGACTGTTCTCATTAAAGGCACGGTAGAAGATCTCCAACAAGGTGTCATCAACTATTTTATGGTCAAGGACGCTCCTCAGACATTTTGTAAATTGCAACAAGATAGTGCTTATCGAATTACTAGGAAGTTGCTTGAACTTGTTGATCTTGTCCTTCAACTTTAGATTCTTCGAACTGGGGAAGTACTTCTCCAAAAAGGCCTTCTCTAAGTCTGTCCAACTGGTGATTAAACTATGTGGGAGCTCAGATAGCCATACTGCACCATTGACCGTAAGAGATAATGGGAAGACACGGAGTCCAACAATATCAATAAATAGATTTTGTATTCCCATAACACTCTTACAAACAAATAACATATTTTGTAGGTAGCTATATGGATCCTTCGATAGTAAGCCCACAAATAGCCCATGGTTTTGTAGCATCTAAAGTAACCCACTAAAGACTGTGAATTTTGTGTCTGCCGGTAGTGGTGACAACATAATAATTCTAGTCACCTCTATAGCCATAAGATTCAACCTGTACTGATTCTACTGATAAGCATTGGTGTTAAAATCCTGAGGTTGTGGAATGTCCTCCAAAAGGAGGTGGCTTCTCCTTCCTAGCATCCTCATTATTTTTCCTATTCAGAGTTGCATTGGTCGTGTTGTTGGTGTTATCTTGGGCCATTCTTCTTAAGGTTCTGTAGATCTCTAGATCAAATGGAGTTAAGGGATTGCCTTGACTTCGGGTGTTGGGTATACACTACACCTACACCTTGAAAAAGAACAAAAATAACAAACAAAAGTAAAATAAGGGAACTAATGATTAACACTCAAATTAGTAACAAATTCACTAAGTATAGCCATATTCCCCGGCAACAATGCCAAACTCTTGATGTCGCCCAAGTTACACCTCCTTTTTAGAGGATAAAGTGGTAGCTGTCAAGATAAAGAACCCAACCAAGGTTAGTCGATCTCACGGGGAATACGTAGACTCAAGAAAATTCACCAATATGCAATTCGAATAATTAACCGACTCAATTCCCTAAAAGGGTGATTTCAATAATCAATGAGAAAGTTAAACTAAACTATAATGAGAGAAAAATCAATAATGGAGAGCAACTATGGTATTGTGTTCCCCATGATTCCCCAACTTAGTATCACTGGATAACCTCATTCTTATCCAGTGTATAGCATACGAAATAGTAATTTAAGTTCACCAAGCCCTTTGGTGAAATGTGAGAGGTGAATTTCACTATGTAACTTGGTCCATCTCCATAGTTTGCATTATGAATCATTACCTATTAGTCTCAGTACAAACTCCCCTTGTCCCAGTTCGATTGATTAGACGAGAACATGTTAATCGAATCCTGTTAATTAATTTTTTTTCTATTCATTACTACCTTGGACCAATCAGTAATACTAGGTGAGTTCTAATGTTGGCCACCACTAGGAAAACATGCAAAATCATGACAGTTAATTAATTCTTGCATATAGACCTTCCAAGAATCGTGAATTATCCATTTTTACTTTGTTAGTTCTTAATGATTCCCACAACTCTAGTTGTAGATTTAGCTACTCATGCTATGTGTAGATTTAGATACTCATTCTAAATATTATGAATTGAGAAGACATAATTGGACACTTACAGAATAGATTTAAGAACAAGCAATCCAATATCAATACAAATCACAAACTTTAAGATCAAATTGAACCACAAATGTTCGCAAAGACTCTCACAATTTTCTCTCTCAAAATATTGGGTTCTCTAAGTACTAGCCTAAAACCTATCAAAACTAACGTGAATTTCTAAAAAAAAACTAAAAACGTATTTGTAATATTTAAAATTCAAATCCTAAATGACTTAGGAGAACTGGACGACACGCCTCATGAAAGCTCTTTACGGTTCATATTGAAGTTTTAGACCTGTGATTGGGGTCTTGTACATTATTGGTAGAAAACTGGACTTCCTCTTTACGACACCCCTTTATAACTCATAAAATCATTTACGACCCGTAAAGGGGGTCTCATATGATAAAGTTCAGAAAGTATTCATTCTCGGATCCTAAGGGCACGAAATATCTTCTATGACTTGTAAACTAATCTATGGCTCATCTGCATGTTCGTAGAATTAACTTCAGAAACTTGGCCTCTTACTGGAAGTCTTACGAAACCTTCTTATGGCCCGTAGATTAGTCTACGGCCCGTAAAGGTGTCTCATGTAATAGCAAATCTGCAGCAACTTCTGTAACTTTCCCCAAACTCATGGCCTACCTACAATCCTGCAAAGAGAATCACATAAACTCATAAAACTCACTAACATCGCATTGAGAACACATAAAATCCTAAGGTTTAACCATCAAAAGTGTTGTATTTTGACAGCATATCAATCGCCTTTACTATAGGAGAAAGATCATTGTAATCTATTCCTTTTTTTTAACTACAGCCTTTGGCTACTAGACTTGCCTTAAACCTTTCTATCTCAGCAGTAGACTTATATTTAAAATTATAAATCCACCTACAACCAATGGCAACTTTGCCTTCTGGTAGGTTAGTGATCACCCTAGTATTATTGTTCTGTAAGGCTTGGATCTCATCCTGCATAGCTTCTATCCATCTTGGATCTTTAATGGCTTCTGCAAAAGTAGTTGGTTTAGTAAACTAAGAAGATGCAGCAATAAAATCTTTGTATGATGAAGACAAATTGTCATAGCTAATATAACTGGATATAGGATATTGTACGTCCTTGTTGATGTTCAAGGAAACAAAATCCTTCATCCACACAGGTTGATGAACTCCTCTGGTGGACCTTCTAGTAGCACCATCTGTAGTATTTTGTTATCTTTGGACTGACTCAGGTATATCATTTTCTATCACTTGACATTGTCTATTGCTTTCATTCCTGTTACAAGTCTCAACAAGATCAAGTTATTGGTTATCTTCCTCGTGTACAGTTATCAACTCAGTAGATTCATCTAATGCATCTCTTGTATCAGGAAAATAGTTAATTATCCTTGGATTTGTATCCCATGAATAATAGAGTAGCTTACTACTATCAGTATCAGCAAAAGGACCTGACTATTTTGAAGATAATTCAAAAGAGAAAGGAAAGACCTCTTCCTTGAATATTACATCTCTGCTTACAAAACAAATTCTTTGATGACCAGTCAAGTAGTATATATCCTTTTTGAGTTTCTGAATAACCCATATGCACTGAAAGTTTTTACCCGGATGCTAGTTTATCAGATTCTGTCAATGTTTTAGCATAACACAAACAACCTAACACTCTTAAATGTGACACTATTGGCATAGACGATGAACTTTATCGTATGTAGATTTATCTCCTAGAACCCTACTAGGCATTCTATTTATAAAATAAGTAGTTGCCAGTGCGCATTGACCCCAATACTTTAGTGGAATTTGTCCTTGAAATCTCACTGCTCTAAACACCTCTAATATATGCCTATTCTTTCTTTCCGCCACTCCATTATGTTGTGGAGTATAAGGGCACGTTCTTTGTAAAGTATTAATTTTTCCTTAAACATTCTATCTCACATGTTGTCAACAAATTCAGACCCATTATCTGACCTAACTATCGTAACAATTTTTTGAATATGAGTTTGCAAAAACTATATAAAGTACTGTAAAGAAACATACACATCTGACTTATTTTTCAACAAGAATACCCAAGTCATTCTATTGAAATCATTCACCACTGTGAGAAATATATGGTTCAATCAAATGTAGGAGTATTGTAAGGACCCAGATATCTAGATGAATCAAGTTAAAGCACTCATTACTCTTAATATTGCTAATAGGAAAAGGAACTCCTATCTACTTTGCACAAGGACGGACACTACACTTATTCAATGATCCGTTAAGAGACTCTTCATTGACAGAAAACAACGACATATGACCTAGTCTTTGATTTCATAGCTTCACCTCATCTTCTCAAATCACTTGCTTACTTGACCTTTTTTAGTTTACTACATAGGATGTGTGATGTATCTGAGTCTATGTTGGATGATTTAACAAAATGTATACCCCAACATCCTCTTTACCAATATCCCTCACCTTTCTAGTGTGAAGATCCTGAAAGACACAAAAGCGTGGGAAAAAGTGACTGAGCATCCTAACTCTTGAGTCACTTTGCTCACTTACAACAAATTGTATTTGAATTCTAGAATATGAAATACATTTGTGATGATGTTTCATGGAGAAACAGTACATGACCCTAAATGAGAGATATTAGACACTTCACCAGTAGGGAGGTATACGGGTTTAGGATCTTTTACCCTAATAAAGGAATCCTTTGGTAAGCATAGCAACTTTTGAAACCATGTGGTTTGTTGCTCTTGTATCTATAATCCAAATATCATTATTTTCAGATACTACAAAAGCTTTATCTAGTGCATTAATTGTATTAGCCTTAATAACCTCATTTGATTTGCTTTCACTTCCTTGGTTCTGTTTAAGCATCTGCAATACTGTTGATCTTTGGTGAATATAGACTTGTAGTTTCTTAGCACACTCACTCATCCCAGATTTTGAACAGTACTTGGTTGATACAAAAAGTACCTCTGGTATAGCTCATTTTTTGGGGTCCTCTCTGATTCCATGGGAACACAAAAGCTAAACTTTGTCACATTATCTACTGCTGAAGTTGAATATGTTGTTGTAACAGCTGCTTGTTCTTAATTGCTAAGGATTAAGCAACGACAGAAAGGTTTTAGAGTTGTGTCTTATACAATTTCCTTTTTATGTGATAACATTAGTCTCTCCATATGGCCAAGAATCTTGTACATCACAATAAGACAAAGCATATTAATGGGAGACATCACTTTATAGGGCATTATGATGAGAAAGGGAATATCTATATGAAAGTTTGCAAGACTAAAGGTCAAATTACAGATATTTTCACGTAACCCTTAAGTCAAGATTAGTTTGAAAAAAATAGAATAAGGCTGGGACTAATAAAGTTGAACAAGCTTAGTTGACTCGATTGATCTACCGACACTCTAGTATTTGGCTAGATATAGAGAACATGTATCTGAATATTATGGCACAATCTTTACTAAATTCAAATTCCTATACCTTGTAGGTATACATGCATGCATGAATCATGGAAGCAAAAATTAGGGAATGGGAGGAAAAGCTTAAAGTCATTTAACTTGAAAGGAACCTAGTCCCTAATAAGTTGTGAAAATACGATACTTATGATGCTTTAAACCTAGGATTTTGCAGATTGTCAAGAAATTTTGTGGGGTTTGATGTTTTGTTTTGTGTTAATTTGCAGAAAAATGAAAAAGCCATGGAAATTCAAGCAAAATGCAAGAAATGGAATGAAAAGAAGCTTAATTGCATACATATTAATGTTACCACGGCCCGTGCTGTACCACATAAACTTTGAGAGGTGGTGTTGAACCTGATGTATGGGGTGTTACTAAACAAATGTGGAGAAGTGAGGAACCACGGGTGGTCTCATAGCTCCTGGAGCATGAGACAGATTATGAGCCTCATCGTGGTCCTCTACATGGGCATGCCACGATTGGATGGAGCAATAGAAGGTAAGGATAAGTCCACGGGCCGTTGAATAGACGATGGCACTGAGCATAGGTCATTTAATTAGCAATGACATTGACATGAATTTGAGTGGTCATTGTCAAAAATCAAGAAAACTACATGAGTGTGAGTCCATATGACCCTCTATGGACTGTGAAGAGGGTCATGGTGTTGAGATGATGCTGGTAGTGAAGACAATTACCAAGGAAATGGTAACAATCCATTTTCATGTACTATTAATCTTACCATATCCCGTGATGATCAAGTGTGGAAGAGAACCCAAGAATTGAGCCAAGTGGAGGATCGCAAACTGTTTCACGGTCCATGTTATGCCTTACAAGCCATGTCGATGCCCATGCCCATGCCATCATCTATTTTCCTATTTTAATTTGGATTAGGCTTTTCCATGTATATATACAGACTTTTTATTCTGTCTTTATTAATTATTAACTAATGAACATTAGAAGCGAAGGAGAGAACATTGTATGTGACTATATCACTTAATTTACAAGTTTTTGATCTTCTTTTGGAGAGTTATCCATGGATTTGTTCTCTAGCTAATTGTAATTTCTCAATCATGTTGTTCTTATATTGTTGTGGATTTTTTATGTTGAACATGCTAGGCTAAACCTACAATTAGGATTGTGGGAATCATGACAACTCAATAAAGTAGACGAATTAGATGTGAATATCACCTATAGCAATGGTATACATTGTAACTTCAATTAAGTTTCTTGCTTAATGAGTTGATGAATTATGGTTAAGCTCGTATCCATTGTTTGCCCGGGAGGGAGGTAGAGATTAGGAAAAGAACATTACAACAGAGATTCAAAGTTGATAACTTAGTCGAATTACTTGAGACCAGAAGGTGATAGCATTCTGGGATCTATAGCAAGGATTAGGATTGCATATTCAGAGGTCAGGAGGTGAAGAGTGAAATGCATATAAGACGGACCGGAAGGTAAATTAGGTTTTAATTAACTTGTTTGATCTTTTATGCATAATTGTAATGAATTCATTAATCTAATTTGTCTATTGAGTTGGACGTCATGCTAAACACAACCCTAGCACATAATTGATTGATTGAAATTCAACCGTTAGTAAAGCTCTTTGGTGTTTGACTTGATGTTGCAATTTTTCACTCTCAGAACCTCCTATTTACTTTATGCTCTCTTGGTTTTTGGAATAGATATTACATTTGAAAATGGGTGCTAATAGATACATTCTCATCCATTCTTTATTGGATTAACCTCAACCCTTGTTGAGTTTTATATTTGACGAACGACCACTTTACTATTCATTTTGGAGTGTAAATTTGGGCCTATCAAATTTTAGGGTTATTGCCGGAGAATACAACGAAGTAATAGTCTATTAGTTGTTACTTTCAGTTTGTAATATTATTTCCTTGTATTTTTGCTTTTTCAAGGGAACCAGCTATGTATTACAAATGCCTGAAGTAAGGGTGAAACACTTATTCCCTATGACATCGAGTTGATAAAGTCAATCCATAAAATAAATGCCCAAAATCAGGAAGCACAGAGGACAAGTGAGTTGGCTATGAATACTACAACTAGGGGCAATGATGGTCTACATCTAAACGATGTTGTTGGTGATGGGGTGCCACCTGCACCACCACTACAGTAGCAACCCATATTGAGATCGTAGGTTCCCCAACACCCATAAGCAACAAATGATGATGATATATTTCTATGGTTAAAGGAGCAATAGTCCTTCCCCCGCTTCCTGCGAGTGTCAAGTTTTCCATTAGTAGCACTATGCTTCAAATGCTCACCTTGAAAGGGTTGTTCAGCGTTGCAGGAACTGAGGATCTAAATCAGCACTTAATGAACTTTGTGGCTACATGCTTATCGTCCAAAATTTTGGGGGTCAGCTAATAAGCTATCTAGTTGAGATTGTTCCCGTTATCTCTTAATGGCGAAGCAACAAAGTGGCTAAATGCCTTTTCTCATGATTTCATACGCACTTGGGGAGAGTTAAAAGAGGCATTATTGGAAATATTCTTCCTTACATCTAGGAAGTTTAAAATTAAAGTTGAGATTGGGTCTTATAAGCAACTTCCAACCAAAGCGTTAGGAGACATAGGAGACATTCAGGCAGAAGATCAAATAGTGTCCCAATCATAACATCATAGACGAGCACTTGACAGAAGTCTTTTATAGGTCATACAACTTTATGACCAAGCCTATTATTGATGCAACATGTGGGGGATCATGCATGGCCTGAACTTTTCCAGGCATCATTGTGATTTTAGATCAGGTAGTTAGAAACAATAGGGCATGGTATACTAGACATGGAGGCTGCTCTGGGTATATTTTTGAGATTAATACTAAGCAATGGAAGAAAGAGAATGAGCTCGACCAAGATATTGCACACATGTGGATAAAGATACCCATGGTGACGAACAGGCTACTAGGTGGAGGATAAGAAAAGGTTAAAGCTATGGACACCTTACCCAAGCATGATGAGACAGGCTTTGATTTTGATGAGGAGGCTAGTAGTCTAAGTAGCTAGGGTTTTTTTGGACATATAACTTTGGAAATCAAGGTCATAACTATAGTTGTGATAATTATCAAGGAAGTTGGCAAAATAAATATTACTACAAAAGTGATTGAACGGGTATGTACGTGTTACCCATAAATTGAGAACACCAATACAATAGTGGTGAAAACTCAAAATTATATGAGATGATGAAGAAAATTCTCAACAAAGTGGAAGACACAGGGACTTGGGTGTGAGACATGAGGGGAGAGATGACTAGTGTTTGTCAACTGCTCGACTTGCATTCCATCTTGATCAAGTAACTAGAGCAACAGATAGGGAAACTATCGGCCTCACAAAATTAGAAGAAAACTGAGTCACTTTTTAGTGACATGATTTAGAACTCAAACAATGATAGCCACTGCATACTAGTGACTAGGAGGAGCGATAAAGTCAGTTCTAGTGACTGATGCAGGTACTGATAAGGATAATGGGAAATCGTTTGACCCCATAGAGGTGCATGATAAGGATATGGCTGAGAAGTTAGATGTTGCACCAAAGGAGGCAGAGGTCACCAAGCCAGTTATACCCAAGCCACCGCCACTATTTCCATAGAGATTAGAAAAAGAGGTAGAGAATGGCAAGTTCCAAAAATTCTTGTCTATGCTAAAGGAACTATCTATTAATATCCTTCTAGTGGAAGCACTAGAACAAATGCCAGGCTATGCTAGGTTCATGAATGACTTAGTTACAAGGAAGAGGACAACTATAGTATAGCCTGCAAACAATCATCATCACTGTAGTGCTATTGCTACAAGGCTAATAGTTGAGAAAAAGGAAGATCTAAGAGCATTCACAATTCCATGCACTATTTGAGACTACAAATTTGCATGGGCTCTATGTTACTAGGGCGCTAGCACTAATCTAATGCCACTAGAAGTCTATAAGCAGTTGGGCTTACGATACCTTACTCTAATGACCATGAGATTACTAATGGCAGACAGGTCATTAGAGACCCATGGGGATTATTATGATGCGCTAGTCTGAGTAAGCAAGTTCCTTTTCTCTGCAAACTTTATTATTATAGACTTTCAGGTAGACTTTAAAGTTCCTATCATTCTAGGGAGATCGTTTCTAGCCACTAACAAGGCGTTGGTCTATGTCGAGTGAGCTTATTTTCTGCTTAAAAACTTTAGAGGTAAAGTTTAGTATATGTGCCTCCATAGAGACCCAAAGAGGTGGTAGTGATATCAATTAAGGATGTCAAGGATGCATATCTTTTTGAGGTCCTGATAGAGGAAAGGGCGAGTGTAGAGGCATTGGCAATAGTGATAATGAACTTCTCTAATGATGGAATTTAAAATTAAGAGGATATTGTGCATGCCTTCTAGGGTATAGGAACCAAACACTTTGGCCCCAAGAAATTGGACTTGGACTTACAGAATAGGCTAAATCCACTAGCAAAATCATCTATTGGGATCCCCTAACTGTAGAGCTCAAGAAGTTACTAAAACACCTGAGGTATGCCTTTTTGTATACTAATAATACTTTTCCTATTATTGTAGTTTCAGATCTTCAAGAGGAATAGGTTACAGCATTGTTGGGGTCATCCAAAAGTTGAAGAGGGCCATTGGATGGACCAAAAGTAATATTATTGATATTCCTCTAGAGATATATATGGACAAAATTAAATCAGAGGACCACTATGTTCTAAGCATTAAGCATCAGCACTGGCTTAATCCACCTATGCAAGAGGTGGTGAAGGAAGAGATAATGCAGTGGCTAGACGCTGGGCTTATATACCCAATATCTAATAGCACATGGGTTAGCCTAGTGTAATATGTCCTCAAGAAAAGAGGCATGACAATGGTGGTCAATGACAAGATTGAGATAGTCCCCTTTATGACCAGTCACTGAATGGTGAATGCGCATAGATTACTATAAATTAAATAAGCTTTGAAGGATTATTTCCTTATCCTTTTCATGGACTAAATGTTGGACAGGCTGAGAGGTCGAGGGTGGTATTATTTCTTGGATAGGTACTCGGTCTACAATCAAACATCACTACAACTTGTAGAGGTATACTAGTAGTAGGAAACAGATAGCCTAAACTTTGGATAAAAAATTATAGGCTTAGACTACTAGAGGAGCATATGAGTCGTAGGCCAACCAACGAATCATACGAGTGGGTCGTACCATTTGAGTCTAAGATACCAAGAACCTAATATGAGACCTCGATTACAACTTGTAGGTCACCCTACGAGTCTTACCTATGAGGTGTACCAGCTGGCAACTATTTTTTTGGTGTAATTTTTAAGGTTAAACTTGTAACTACATATAAATATTTTAAGTTAGGATTTTATTTGAGGATCCCAAATTTTAGATATTCAATGTTCCTTTGAATATTGTCTCAAGAATATTTTAGGGTTTTAGCAAAGTTTTATATTTTTCTCTTGGAAAAATAACTTTTGGGAATTGCAAATCTTGCTTTGTACTCATTGTCAATCTAACAAGCTTGTGGTTTCCAACTTATGGTGTCTTTACTCTTCATTGCTTTGGGTAAAATTCTCAACTATGTCTTGCATTTGTATTTTTGTTGGTTTTGTCTTATCCATGAGTAGCTAAGCACCCACAACTTGGGGTTGTGGGAACCATGGGTAATTGGATTGAGATGACCTAGATTATTGCATTTCTATGATTGAGGTTTTGCATGTATTGTCTGTTTCTCTTCATTATGATTGTTGTTTGGTAGTGGCCAACACCAAACCCCACCTACTATCACGATCCCAACCAAGGTAGTGATTAATAGGAAAATAGAAGTAGATGACAGGACTTGATTGATGTGTTCTAATCTAATCAATCAAACCTAGCCAAGGGGAGGTTGATTGGGACCATATGTAATTGTTAGTTAGTAGACCATGGCTGCCAACCAAGTGCTATGGTGAAATTCGACCTTCACCTTCACAAAAGGGCTGGAAGAACCTAAGTTACCATATTGCATATGAATCTCTAATTCTAGTTATGTTGTCTAGGGTAATTAAGTCAAAAAATCATGGGGAACACAACTCGTAAGTTGTCCTTATAATTGAGTGTTTTCTCGCGTTGTAGTGTAGTGTTTATTTTTATTTTTATTCTTGAATCAAACCCCTCCCCCCTTTAGAGGTTCTAGTTATAGATACTCAAAATGATTGATAGTGAATTCTTATAGTCAAACCCTATATTCCCTATGGTTTCGACCCTAACCTTTGGTTAGGTTAATTGTTGAAAGTGACTTCTTTCTTATTAGAGCGTGAACATCATAAAAAATTATGGCATTATTGCTGGGGAATACATCGAGGTTTTGACTTAATTTCACCATTAGTTAGTTCAAGTATTAATTTCTAGAATCTCTTATATTTTACTTTTATTTTTGTTTTTGTTGTTTGATTTCAATTACAGGGTATACTAGGTTGTACGCCCAAAACAAGGAGCCAAGGCAATCCCTTAGCTTCGATCAATTTGGAGATCTATCAACTTTTTCGAGAAATATCTCAAGTCAATAAGGATATCATGGTTGAGGAATAAATAAATATGAATAATGATATGGGAAGAGAGGAGAATCCACCACCAAGTGATACTAGGCCACAGCTTAGGGACTTCAACGAGAGCGCTTATGGGTGGAACGAATATCGCTTGAACTCTATGGCCATGGACGTTAGTAGAGCTATAGTGTTAACTCCACTACCAGTAGATGCTAAATTCTCGGTGTCAAGTGGATTAGTTAAAATGCTCCAAAACTGTGGGTTATTCACAAGGCTCTACAATGTGATTTTTGTTTGCAAGAGTGTCATGTGGACACAAAATATTTCTCTTGATATAGTTGGTTTGTGGGTGTTTCCATTGTCACTGACTGGGAATGTAGTTGTGCGGTTGTCTGAGTTTCTTCTGGGTATAATAACAAGTTGGGCACAGCTTTAGAAAGTATTTCTTAAAAGATATTTGACAAGATCTAAGAAGTTAAAGCTCAAGGATCAAATAAACAACTTTGAGCAATTGTCGGGTGACTCTATTAGTACAACATGGGAGAGATTTACCAAATGCTTGAGGATGGTCCCCGATCACCAAATTGTTGATGATGCCTTGGTTGAGATTTTCTATCGGGTACTTGATGAGAATAGTCGAGCTTGCACTGACAAAACTATTGGAGCCATGTTTCTTGACCAACCTTTTGCATTGATAGTGACAAGGATGGAGCAAGTGGTTAAAACCAACAGAGCATGGTGTCAACGAGAGCGAGGTGAAATGAATACTTCTTGTGCGGTCAACACCGACAATGAGCAAGCAAAGGTCAATGAAGATATCATGGAGCAACTTGCTCAACTTCGCACAAGTATGGACTTGATCTTGAAGAAAAACCAAGCAAGTATCAAAGCAGTCACTCACAAACCTCCTAAGGCTCCTCTATATGAAGATCCATTCTTTGATGAAGATGCTTGTTTCATGAGTAATCAGGCGGTGGGTTTCCAAAATAATACCAAAGGGTCCAACTTGTACTATTTGAGGCAAGGTTCTGGGAATCAAGGTCGGAACTACAACTTGATGGTGCTTATAGAGATAATTGAGGTGGTTACTATGAAAGAGAAAGGGTGCCGAATGCCGAATAGGGTAGAAAAGATGGTTATAGAAATAGTCCTTATGTGTCGCCTCACAACTGTGATGTCGTGCCAAGTACTTATAGGCTTAAAGAGATGTTTGACAAGTTATTGAAGGGAGCCAACCACCAAGATGAGAACTTGAAGGGAATGAAAGAAGATATTTCAAGTATTAACCAAAAAATAGAGTCTTACTCGTGGCGATAAGCAACTAGAACAACAATTTGGTAAAGTTTCTTTGAAATTGAACCAACGTGAAAAGGGCACCTTACTAAGACATACTTTTTAAAAACCTAAAAATGAAGGGAATTGCATGGAAGCCATGACTTGGAAAGGAAAAGGCACCATAGATACCCCTTTGCCGGTGATTGTGGATGAATTTGATGAGAAGAGTCTTGGTGTTGAAGTTGTGGTTAAGGGAGAAGGTTCAAAAATTGTTGGGATCCAAGAGAAGAGGTAAGGGAGAATAAAAAATGAAGTCAATTCTAAAGCCTCCTCCTCCCTTCACTCAAAGGGTTAAGAAAAAGTAAGAGGAGGTTAAATTCAAGCACTTCCTCTGGATGTTGAAGCAACTATCTATCAACATTCCCCTTCTAGAAGCTTTGGAGAAGATGTCCAAGTATGCCAAGTATATGTAGGATTTGGTGACAAAGAAATGCACTTTAATCCAAGAGTTGTCATAGGAGCTCCAACAATATAGTGCGGTCATGACCCAATGCCTTGTTCAAAAATGAGAGGACCCTGGTGCATTCACCATCCCTTGCACCATTGGGGATGTTGAGTTCGCAAGAGCATTATTATGCTCAGTCTTGGCACTCCTACCCCAATGAGAATACAACTGCTCATAGTAGATTAAACCATTAAAAAGCTAGAGGGAATTCTTCTAATGTGCTTATTAAAGTTGATAACTTCATCCTTCTCGCAGAATTTGGGATCCTTGATTGTGAAGTTGAGTTTGAGGTGCCCACTATTTTGTGAAGGCCATTTCTGGCCATTGGTAGAGCTGTTGTGGATATAGATTCAGGTCACTTCGATTCAGACCAATGATGTAGAGGTCGTGTTTGTCATTCACCAATCTATGAAACATCGGGATAAGTTTAAGTGTGAAGTGTGGACCCTTGATGATTGTTGATAAAGGAAAATGAGAAATTCGAGCAACGACATTAAGCAAGGCCATTCTTGGGAGGCAACCCAAGCAGCTTTGATAATTGTTTGTTTTAAGTGTGTTTAGTTGTTGAAGTTTTAGGTAGTAGGGTTTTTGTTTGTTTTAAGTTCAAAGACATTGGTGCAGTTCTAATATTTTGAAGATTGTTATGTTTTGAGACATGGTCTATAGGTGAAAATTGAAGAACTGAAGATATGAGAAAATAGAACAACCCCTACAATCAGGCCTACGAGTTGTAGTCACCAGCACGACTCATAGTCATACCTCATAGAGACAAATAGTAAGTATCAGAAGTTGGCACACATACTATGAGCCAAAATTATGATTTGTAGGGTCCTCTATGAGTCCTAAGTGGGGTTCAAAGTGCCCAGGTATGACTTCTAATTTTTGCAAGTGTTAGGTCTAGTACTAGATCGATACCTACGAGTCATAGGACACCCTACGACTCATAGTCGAGGACTCGTAGCCTCGATCTACAACTATTTAGAGGAATGACCCAGTTTGTTATAAAATGGGTTAAAATAATATTTGACCCTTAAAATCATTTCCCCGATCCTAAGAAGCTGTGATTTCCAAAAACCCACTCTGTATTTCACTATTTCATTCACAATCCAGCTACCCATATCATTTTTCGGCAAGTACTCCGACGACGCTACTATTTTCTAGTGATTTAGTTTGTTTTTTCCTTTACTTTGCATCAGTTCAATCCTTTGACCATTTGGTATGCTTCGTGGTTAGTTTTAAAGCACTGTTGTGATGAGTTTTATTCTTTAGATGAATGTGTATTTGGTTTTCTTATGATGATTCTTGCCTATGTGGTATTTTTTTGGTTTGGACACGAAGACTAGGGTTTGAGTGCTTTGAAATATGCTTTGAATTGAGCCTTGTTCGAAAATTCTTGTGTGGGTGATCGCAGATGTGAGAATTATTGGTCTCCTAAATGTAGAGCTAAATTGTTGCCCGCTTATTGTGAAAATTATATTCAAAATTGGAATTTAGAAAGTGTGGGTGTGTTTTAATATGCCACATCTTGTTAGCCTTAATTGAGATTATCTGAATTCTAGTTGTGTCTCTATAGAATGTTGTGTTGATCACTAGTGTGAGTTTGGAAAGGAAATTGCTTTTGGTTTTGCTTGATATGTTGTGGGATTGACTTTGATTTTCGAGGATAATGGTTGCTATAATTGTATTATGTTGTCGTGGATCTAACTTTGTGTCTACTGTGATGCACTAATGCTTGTCAACACTTAGTTGTGGTTTAAGGTTTTTGTGGCTTGTGGAAGTGGTGTAGGAACTACAGCTGCCTTCTATTTTCGGCTATGAGACCCCTTACGACTCTAGGTCCTCCTACAAGTCGTAGTGGCCCCTCGTAGCAGGCACCAGTCACCTGCTGTTACTTGAAATTCTCATATGAGACCCACGTATGACTTATAACACCTGTTACAACTTGTAGAAGGGGTCTCGTAAGTCCGATTGAGATTTCAAAAATGTATTTGGAAAGAGGTACGAGGCCAGACTATGACTTGTAGGCCACCCTATGATTCATAATTGTACCTCATACCTGATTTTAGATTGCATGTTTTTCGGGAACCTTGGAACTATGAGGTCAAAGTACGACTTTTAGGATGCTCTATGAGTCATACCTGAGACTCGTAGCTGCAGACCTACAACTATATCAGCGATTTTCTATTCTTAAGTGTTTTTGTTTCTTGTTATTTATTATGTGATTTGTTTGATCAAACATCTTGATGCTCACATGTATTATGGTTTTATTTTAGATATCATGCCTCCAAAACATAAACGAGCAATCCAAATATTCCAATGGAGATTGGTGGACAAATCTTCCGAGGCTGAGAGATCTGAGGGGTCTCTAGAAATTCACAAGGTCAGAATAAACCCTGACGCTAATATACCTCAGACCTAGGCACATATAGCTTAGACACTTATTGAAGTCAACAATTCCTCCCAGTCTGAAGAGGAGACACATGAGGGTGATAGGGACAGGTTTGGGAGCAGCTTACCACAGATGACTCCTACAGACTCAGGGTTAGAATCGGAATCTGAGAGAACCTCCCAGACCCAGCAAGAAGAAGTCTAATTATAGTCGCCAGTCGACGACAGATGGTATGTTACATGGATGAAGGAGATATATGACCAGGGGTTAGAGCCCAAAGAACAGGGCAAATTGGTGCAACAATTTCATGAGAAGTCTAGGCTGAATGACTCAGGATTAGATAGAGTGCAGGATTGGATACGAAGACAGATGAGCACGGGCTATGATGGACCACATAGCAGTTGGACAAGTATGCCCCTTACATAGTCCGTGAGTTTTACGTGGCCTATCTTACTATACTTCATTGAGGGTTGCCAAGGAATAAGAAGTCGATTGAGCAGCCGAGGTTATGAGTGGTATTAGTCTGGGGTCAGAGAGTTCCTATTTTGGAGGAGATTATTCGACAGATTCAGTTTGGGCCTACCTACAGAGTGTCTCAATCCACCGCAGAGTATGATAGTCGCATTAAAAAAATAAAGAGAACGATGAGTGAAAAAGATGATAGGGCTAAGACCGAGTTGCTACAGTGGATAGACATCCAGATATATAAGGAGGGGTTTAAGCCAATGTGGGTTACAAGCCATGCAGATCCAAGCCTACTTTAAGGAATAATGTGATCACCTTAGAGTGAGTTGTGTTATTAGCCAGCA
>JAOTQJ010148877.1:21305-32862 GCA_025642045.1 Solanum sejunctum
TTACAAGCCATGCAGATCCAAGCCTACTTTAAGGAATAATGTGATCACCTTAGAGTGAGTTGTGTTATTAGCCAGCACAACCTACTGTCATTCCGTATTTTGATCCATCGATTATGCAATAAAGAAGTAGTTCCTAGAGACCCCTACCAGGACCAGGATATCGAGGTCATACACACTATCAATCCCAGCCTGATAAAGGCTAATAAAAACCTGGTGGCCCTACCTCATGTAGCTCCTCAGACTATCCCAGATCCATTCCCAGTTGAGCCTCAGACTTAGGGTTCGAATCCAGCCCCTACTAGCACTACTCCAGCCACTATAGAGCCTACACCAGCTATTGAGATTGAGTCTACACCATCCTCTAGTACTCCAACACTAGCAATATCCATATTACAAGTTAACTCTTTTATTTCTGCTGTTACTTTTCAGGCACTAGTGCGCAAGGTGGCTACTGCAGACTCCAAGATACTAGCTTTAGCAGCATAGGTTAGACCTTAGGTTAGCCAAACCTATAGGACTTAGAGGAGAGGATGAAGGCATTCGCCCGTGATTTGATTGATGAGAGAGTTAAAGCGGCGGATACCTGAGTCGAAGCTTTCGAGGCGAGAGTCCAGCGGAGGCTTGAGGGTACTCGTCCTGCTGACATAAGTGTTGTTATAGAGGAGTTGGCCAAGTTTAATACTGACTTATTGCAAATGTTAGCAGCCCCTATTATAGTCCCAGAGGTGGCACCAGCAGGTGACGAGGTATTTGATTGGCTAGCTGATCGCCCATATACTCATGGGAAGAGGACCCTCCATACAGATGCCCCAAAGTTAGTATAGAAGAGCCTAGACCTGATAACCCAGCAGCCTAGAGAGACGTGCCGATACCAGAGGAGGTAGTGCAAGAGTCGATCTTGTTAGCAGTCATGCAGAGAGATAGGGAGTCGTAACCTTCACATAGAGAGGGTAGCTCACTTACAACTGTGACCCAGATTGTTGAGAAGGAGGTCGTGGCCTAGGACCTTATGGACCAGACTGATACTGATGCTTGATCACCACGATGTTTGACCTTTTTGACCCCAGTTCTTATCTTTTCTTTGTGGATACTTTGTTATTTTGTTGGATAATATTTTTATTATGTTGGTTTTAGATGTTTTATTTTGGATGTTATTTTTTACTTTTATTTTGGATATTAGTTTTAAATATGTTAGTTTTTAATATATATATATATATATATATATATATATATATATATATATATGTTTATGTTTTTGTCATTTTTATCTTAGTATGTATTTTTTACTTTGAGGACAAAGCATTCTATTTTGGTGGCGTGTGGGAGTTATGGATTAAGGTGAAGTCTGAGTAGCCTCGAGTCTATAACTTCCCCTATTTTTGATCCTAAGGTTTTCTTGGCATGTTTCTTGTTCTTTGTAGATGTTTAATTTTCTGTTGAACCGACAGTTTTAGCTAGTGTAGATAGTTTATAGATACATAGTAGTGTTATCTGTTGGCATATACATAGTATTTAAATGCTTTTTATATTTTGATGAAAAATTAGGTACCCTCAAAATTTTTGAGATTGTGGTTATTGTTTCATTCATGCATTTTGTATATCTAGTAATGTTTGTTCTAATAATGTGAAGGTAAGCTGATGCTGGAAGTAGAACCTATGAGTCTATAATTGATAGTGTGTGTAAAATGTCATGTATGTTGTGAGCTTATTTTCTCGCATTCATGCATCGTGCATGGACTCAGAACTTGCATTTTTACTTTATGATTAGTTTGGTGATATGGTTAGTTTGGAAGGGATCTTAGGCCTTTGTTCTTTTACTGAGCACATTTTTGCTTAACTAACCTACCAAATAAGCTAGTGAATCTAGTATTCCAAATTTTTGAGCTTCTCATTTACTCATTATTTCTTGACACCTTTCTAACTTGAACTTTTTTGATAAAATACCTTGATATTGGCCCTGGTCTATCCTTGAACAAGTGAACCTTTATTGAGGCTAAAAGCCTAAGTTCAGGGTGGATACAATGGGTTGCCCTAGTTTGAGGCATAGATATTGTGTACTTCACCTCAGGTTAAAAGCCTATGTTAAGGGTGGCCTTTATTGTGGTAAAGTAACAAAAATAAGGTGGTTAGCTGGGAATGAAGGAAAGAAATGAATAACCATTAGCCGAGTGAAGAAAAAGAAAAGAAAAACATCATGAGTTGAAAAGATTAGCCCAAAAATAGTTCAAGATTGAGGCACAACTAAAAAGGAGAAAGAAAGCACCTGGGGAAAGCTTGAAACAGGAGAATAAGGGTGGATTTAATGAAAATGGTTAGGTTATGAAGGCAAAGGTGTTGGTACACATGGTTCAAGGAGAGTTTTTAGTCACTACTTGCCTAAAATGTCATATCAAAGCCCCCTAAACCTATGTTTTAAGTCCTTAAGTCCTAAAGTGATCCAAATTCACTTGCCACCAAGCCAAAAGATGAGTATAAAGGAAAGCCTATGGTGTTAGTCATTTTGCATAAATTTCATTTGTCAGAGTGAGAATGCTTCCTCAATCCCTGAATTCTAAATGTTTTTTGAGTGAGTAAAAGGGACTTCTTATTTGTGAGGGTATTTGCTCTAATTGATTAGAAAATGGCTATACCAGTGATTGTGGATGGTTGATGCTCCTTAGCTTATCATAGTTGGGTTGCCAGATTTATCATCATGTTTTTGTTGTGCTTAGCAACTTTGCAATCTGGGTTTGAAAATAATAGTTGGGTACCTGGATTAGAGTGAATGATGTATATGCCATCGGTATAACTACTATGTATTTCTCATTATCTGCATCTATTGATTCGGCACTTGAGGACAAGCAATAATTCTAAGTTGAGGGTGTTGATATGCTATTAAAATACAACACATATGCTGCCTAAGACAAGGGATTTGGTGAGTTCTTAATGTGACATTTTATATTTTTAATGTGTTTTTGTGTTGTTCTTGCAGAAAAGTTAGGTTCGTATAATTTTGAAATAAAATTATAAAGATTTTACTGAATCATAGGACATACGAAGTCACTTATGAGTCGTAGCCCAAGCTACGAGTCGTAGGGTGTTATCATAACAAGAAACAGAGATCAAAAATTAGAAATCTGCTAAGTTCAGGTCTACGAGGCCATCCTACGAGTTGTAAGTCTTACTATGACTCGTATTGGTGTACTCATAGCAGGAAATAGAGAGCCCAAACTTTGGATCAAAACTTGAAGGCCTAGACTACGAGAGAAGCGTACAAGTCGTAGCCCAAGCAACAACTAGTACCAGTAGGTCATACCAGTTGAGTCCAAGTTTCCAAGAGCATAAGACAAGACCTCGATTATGACTCATAGGTGACCTACAAGTCATACTGGTGAGACGTTACAACTGCCAGCTGCCAGTTGTCTTTTCTATGTAATTTTTAGGATTAAACTTGTAACTATTATAAATAATTTAAGTTAGGGTTTTATTTGAGGATCCCAACTTTTAGATATTTAATATGCCTTTGAATATTCTTTCAAGAATATTTTAGGGTTTTAGCAAAGTTTTTCATTTTTTCTCTTGGAAAACCCACTTTTGGGGATTTCAAATCTTACTTTGTACTGATTGTCAATCTATCAAGCTTGTGGTTTGCAATTTATGGTATCTTTACTCTTTACCGCTTTGGGTAAAATTCTCCAGTATATCTTGCATTTGCATTTTTTTTGGTTTTTCCTTAGCAACGAATAGCTAAGCACCCACAACTTGGGGTTGTGGGAACCATGGGTAGTTGGCTTGAGACGACCTAGATTATTGCAATTCTATGATTGGGATTTTGCAAGTATTGTCTTTTTCTCTTCATTATGATTGTTGTTTGGTGGTGGACAACACCAACCCCCACCTACTATCATGATCCCGACCAAGGTAGTGATAAATAGGAAAAAAGAAGTAAATGATAAGATTCGATTGATGTGTTCTCATCTAATCAACCAAACCTAACTAAGGGATGGTTGACTGGGACTATAGGTAATGTTTAGTTGGCACACCATGGTTGCCAACCAAGTGCCATGGTGAAATTCGACCTTCACATTTATAAGAGGGCTGGAAGAACCTAAGTTACCATCCTGCATGCGAATCTCCAATTATAGTTATATTGTCTAGCGTAATTTAGGCAACGAACCATGTGGAACACAATTTCGAGGTTGTCCTAAAAATTTAGTGTTTTCTCGTGTCATAGTGTAGTGTTTATATTTGTTTTTGTTCTTGAATCACAACCCCCCCCCCCATTTAGAGATTCTAGCATAGATACTCAAAATGATTGATAGTAAATTCTTAAGGTCAAACCCTATATTCCCTGTGGATTCGACTCTAACCTTCAGTTAGAATAATTGCTGACAGCGACCACTTTATTATTGGAGCATGAACATCAACAACTATGCCAATATGACACTTAATGAAGTCCAAAGGACCTATACAATGACTGAGCAGGAATCACTAGATATGGTGTACGCTTTTGATAAGTTTCGACATTACCTGCTAGGCACAAAGTTGATTGTACCCACCAACTATGCAACTTTAAGATACCTGATGGCTATGAAACATGCTAAGCCAAGGAATATTACATGGGTTCTCCTACTACAAGAGTTTGACTTTGAAGTTCAAGATAGGAAATAGAGCAAGAACCAGGTGGTAGGTCACTAATCAAGATTGGAGGGTTAGTCTAGAGGTAATGATTTGTTAGGAACCAATGATTTATTTCCCAATGAGCAGGTATTGGGTAATTTTGTTAACTAATTCCTTGGTTTGCTGACTTTGTTAACTATTAGTTTAGTGACACTATACTTGAGGGCTTTACCTTCAACTAGAGCAAGAAGCTTCTTGTAGTCAGACCCTGTATTCCTTATAGATTCTACCCTAACCTTCGGTCAGGTTAATTGCTGATAGTGACCACTTTCTTATTAGAGCATGAACATCATCAACTTGCCAATATGACTTTTAATAAATTCCAAAGGATCTATATAATCACTAGATGTGGTGTACGCTTTTGATAAGTTTTGGTGTTACCTGCTGGGCACAAAGTTGATTGTACACACCAACCATGTAACTTTGAGATACCTAATAGATATGAAACATGATAAGACTATGTTAATTAGATGGGTTCTCCTACTACAAGAGTTTAACTTTAAAGTTCAATACAAGAAATAAAGCAAGAACCAGGTGGTAGACCTCTAATCCAGATTGTAGGGTTAGTCTAGAGGTAATGATTTGTTAGGAACCAATGATTTATTTCCTGATGAGGAGGTATTGGCTACTTCTGTTACCTAATTCCTTGGTTTACTAACTTTGTTAACTTTCTGGTTTGTGATATTATACTTGAGGGCCTTACATTCAACTAAAGCAAGAAGTTTCTCCATGATGTGTGCAAGCATTTCTAGGATGAACCATAGTTCATATTATGTGTTGATGGGGTCATTAGGAGATATATACCAAGAGTCTGAGATGATGAGCATCATGGAGGCCTATCACTCCTCTCCAGTGGTGGTTAATCATGGTGGCGCCAGAGTAAGAAAGAAAATCTTATAGTATAGGTACAATTGGCCTACCATCTATTGAGATGCCCATGATTGGCACAGAGTTGTGATCAATACCAGTGATAGGGAAACATCTCTAGGCATCAAGAGATGCCTATGACCCCAATCCATAAGTTGTAAATGCTTGATGTTTGGGGAATTAATTTTATGGGCACATTTTTAAGCTCTTATGGCATCAAAATACATCTTTGTAGCAGTGGACTTTGTCTCTAAGTAGATACAAACCATTGCACTGCCAGATGGTGAGAGAAAAAATGTTGCCTTCTTTCTAACGCAGAACATCTTCTCAAGATTTTGGACACCCAAAACTATCATTAATAATGGAGTTTCTCACTTCTGTAACAAGATCTTTTGTGTTCTGTTGACCAAGTATGGAGTACGGTAGAACAAGGTGGCCACATCCTATCATCTTGAAACAAGTGCGCAACCTGAAGTCTTAAATTGGGAGATTAAGGAGATCCTTGAAACGACCCCAAAACATGTCCAAAAATTTACATCAAAAGTTCCCAGAATCGTAATTTCCATATATCTCAAAATTCGTGTGTGATATCGAAAATTCAACTTTATATTCTTGTTCAGGAGGCAAAATTGAGTGGCAAATGGGTATAACCCCAATTTAAGAGCAACTATATAAAAATATGAAAGTCACAAAAATGCGATTTCCAAAGAGCTAGCGCACCCCAAAAGCAATAATGTTTTGTGCAGTTTTTCCATTTCACACCAAGGCTTTTGGATTTTGGGCCTAAGATGTATAAAAATACCTATGGTTAGTGATATTTCACCTTCATATCATCCAAGACATTTCCCAATACTCTCTCAAACCCTTAGACTATTATTTCTATCAAAATTCAAGTGTCCATATCTCTTTTGGATCTTAAAGAATTCATCCAAGATTCAAATCTCCATTCAAATCTTCATTAATAAATTCTCCAAAGCTATGTTATGTGGGTTTCAACCAATGGGTCCTTTCACCCTTGGTTCCCAAGCTTCCTTTTTACCTAAATTGCATGATTTCAAGTCGATTTACTAATGGGTCTTATTTATTATGAAATTAGACTATAAAGTATGTTGGGGTTTCATGAAATTGTTACTATTTTAGCATATTTGGAGCTACGAATCTAAGATCTATTATGGGAATTGATGAAGGTTGTTGATGTATATTGCTTGAGGGTATTACCAAGTATTGCTGGATGGTTTTACATTGTAATTTATTGCATGATTTCATCCCTAAATTGAATGATTTTACACTAGCACTACACACTCACCAAATGTTTGATAAAATATTCAGTTATGATTTCTTGAGAAATTAAATGTCCAATGTATGTATAACGAGTTGAATGACTATATGATGATGAAAGGAATGTATATATATGATATTCTCCTATATCATGTTGGGAGTTGACCATGCCCCACTCGGGGGATTGTGAGCTCAGGTAACCATGTTGAGGGGTTTGTACCTTGATAATCGAATTGAGGGGTTAGTACCAAAATCACCATAGATGGTAAGGTGAGATGATCCACCAACCAATCAAGGGGTTTGTACCTTGATAATCAAGTTGAGGGGTTGGTACCTCAATCACCATGGGTGGTAGGTTGTGACGATCCACCAACCATGCCGAGGGTTTGTACCTTGACAACCAATTAAGAGGTTGGTACCTCAATAACTATGGGTGGTAGGGTGAGACGACTGATCAATTAAGGGGTTGGTACCTTAATAGTCTATGAATGTTATAACGATGGTATCTTCTTGTACATGTAATATGTTCTATGTACAAGCATGTTTACTTTAAGAATCAGTCATGCATGTCATATTGTTATATGTTCATCTATTGCCTATGTTATGCATTTTAATTATGCTGGTTATCTCCTATTGCATTGCATCCTACATACTTAGTACATTCAAATGTACTAATGCATAATTCATGCCTACATGATGTCATACTGTAGGAATCGGAGCCCCACATGAGCATCTTCCTCCACATGCCTAGTATGATTTCTCTTAAGCTAGTTGGTGAGTACTCCATTCCAAGGACAATGTGTTTGATCTCATGCTATCTACTAAGACTATCTTTCTTTTATGTATGTATTGACTATGAGGGTGAGCCTGGTTGCTTGTCTTGGTCCCCACTTGTCATACCCTAAGTTGCCATTAGGACGGACTGGCACCCATTGCCGAGAAGGCTCGAGAGAACCAACCTTTATCTATGCGCTTTGTAAACATGTTATAAGGAATTTCTATGTTTGGCATGCTTCTAAGAACATAAATGGTAATAATCTAAAAGGAGATGTGTATAGCTATGCCATTGGGGCCACGATGTCTAATGTACGAGACATGATCACACTTTAGTTTACATAGTCTACAAAGCCTCTAGTTGAGAGAAAATATCCATAAATATTCGGGACAGACCCCGTCTGAATTAATAGTATAATGCAAACATATAAACTTGAAATACGCACAAAGCTCTAGAATAACCTGGAGCTTAATAACAGCAGCTGAATGTCCTGAACTCTACTGGGAAGATCTATTAGCACCTGTACCTGCAGCATAAAATGCAGGTCCCCAGGAAGGGACTCAGTACGATATAATGTACTAAATATATAAAGCAACAAATACTGTACATGAAATATAACTCAAATAAAATTATGCACTAATCGCTGATAAGTGACCACCTTTGATTATACTTTGGGATCAAGTACTTTATGTTCTTTATATTACTTTACCTTTACTGTATCATTTGTGCACATCATGTACTGTAAATGACCAACCGATTAGTGGTGAATTATATCGGGTTCGTCCCTCGCTAGGTTCTTCCTTAACCCCTGGGGCTACCCCCCCATAATAAAATATTGCCCTAGCTAGGTGATTCTTCCACCCTTTAGGATATCGGGATCGTCTCTTTGCTAGGTTCTTACTCAACCACCTCGAGCTACCACCCGGGATAGGATCATCCCTTTGCTAGGTGTTACTTCCACCCCCTCGAGCTACCACATATCAAAACTGTATACTTTATCTTTATATTACCTTTGAGATTATTCTTTTGGTGGTCATAATATTGGAGCTATATGGATTTATATGCAACATGTGCCATGCAAATAATCATATAATACAATATTGAAATGAAAAGAGTGTGTCACATAGACTATGGAGTACGTATGAATTGAAGCAACTCACAAACTTTATTTAGAAACATGAACTCATGTACATAGTATCCATATATGTATGTAAATTGGAAGGTAACTATATATATAAGAGCATATGAGTATGTGGTAGAGTGGACATAAGGCTTCTTGACATGTAGGAGTAGATAAATACCTTTACTTACCAAGGGATCTATGTTTCATGCCAAATGATACGAAATCAAGTAAACTTACATACCTCGTTGTATAACCTCGTTACTACCTTGGAGTAGTTGTGGTTTCCCACAATATTTAGCTATATTATATAAATCAATAAGACTAGTATTAGCATCAACACAACACTTCTAGTCAGTCCAATATCATAAAAAAATGATCACCTGGATAGCAAGCTTTCAACTAATGATGCAAAGACGATTCTTTAACCTTTTCACTTATAAACGTATTTTCTAACAATCATTCTTATGTACATGTCATGTATATCTTATTTTTAGACCCATAAAAGTCCTAAAATAGTCCACACAACCCAATACATAACAATTCTTCACACCATACAAACAAGCGGCATAACGTTACATCCTTTCATGATACTTCGACGTCAACAAATCCCAAGCTTGTCTTAACTTTACAAAAATTGTATCCAACTTTTTTTAAATATAAAACTAGTCTTAAATTATTCCAAAAATAGTCCCAAAATACGTGAAAGTTGTGGAACAACATATTATAATTTTTAGCTCCCAAGTTTCTTTTAAAAGTCAAATTATGACGTTGTAAAATAACTCAGCTTTGTGGACTGTAAATGTGATACAACGACTTAATAACATGACCAAAAACCTATATATTATTAGAATAGAAGTTTTACTTCATACTTCATCCAACCAATTAAGATAGAATCCTCTTAAACAACAAGAAACGTTCACAATAATAATTAGAACATAAGTTGTCCAGAATTTCCACCTTAACATAGTAGTATGTACTTCATATTTTACATGATGAAACTATACTATAAATATCTATAACTTAAACTATGTTAATAAAATCAAAGTATGTTCATGATAAATCCCAAAAACCATATAGAAGTCACCAAAATAAAAGGCAAGTGTGCAGTAACTTTCTGGACACAAGCTGTCTAGAATTTCCAGCAAATTTTCAGCAAAGATGCTATCATATACTTCTTGTTTTTCATGAAAGAATCATAACAAATACAACTATAATTGCTTACCTTTGCCTTATATATTCTGTATATCCTTTAAAAGCCTTAGAAAATTGATTTTTCAGCTTGGTGGAGTGGATTAGAGAGAACACAAATGACTTTAAGAAAGCTGAAACATTATTTCCTAGTGCAATGCCTTAGTGCTGCACTTAACCCGTTTTTAAAGATTATTTTTGGACAACTTTCTCTTCGACTCTTGATCGGATAATGACACACACTAATGGTATATTATTTCAGTATCTTATCCTCCAAAATTGGGCTTAATTGGATCTCAAATATGATGGACCTATGCTGCCAATTTTCAGCTTTCTTCTTAGTTGGTTTTGGGTCCAAATGGCCAAGTTGTTTGTAGTATGTACTTTGGACATTTTTAAAATTATATAGGACTGAAAATAAGGTCCATTTATGATACTTAAACATGGGCCAAAGATACATCCTTAACATGGAATTTATTTGTAATTGAACTTGAACCAATTCAATGTCGAGTCTCATCTCCGTTTAGCTATCAATTTTAAGCTAAGAAAGTAGGTGACTAACCTACTAGATTGTTAGGTCATAAAATGACCTAAATCCTTTTTACTTAGTATAGGGATAATATATCCTTAATATAACACCAACACATATACACCCTCAACCCTCTTAAGCATTTAGGCTCACATATTGCCAGTTAAGACGAGATTCAAGCACTTTCAAGAATTCACGCTAATTTGACTACACGATAACATGATTCATTTATATAGCATAAGTACATGTAAAATATGAGGTTTTACATCCTCTCTCCCTTAGGAACATTCGTCCTCAAATGTTAGCATAATTGGGTAACTTAACGAAATATAAACCTTTATTTAAATAAACCTTTAACAACACACTAATTATTCAATCACATGTACCTATTAGTGTGCCAATTTTGCTTGTTGGGCATCCTCTTTAGATTCAAACAAATCAGGGTATCTTGACTTTATCACATCCTCGGCCTCCCAGGACATCTCCTCTGCTTGCTGATTTCTCCAAAGTACCTTCACTAAAGCTATCTCTTTATTCCTTAGCTTCCTAACCTGACGATCTAGAATAGCTGCAGGTTCCTGTTCAAAGGTGAGATCTTCCCTAACCTGTACATCCTCAATAAGAGTGATACGGATGGGTCACGTATGCACTTCCAAAGCATTGATAATGGAAAACTGGATGAACCATTGAAAGCTCTTGGGGTAACTCTAGATCATATGCAACCTACCAAATTTTCTTAGTAATTTTACATGACCCTATGTAACATCAACTTAGCTTCCCCTTGTTACCAAAACTCATGACTCCTTTTATTGGAGACACCTTTAAGAATACCCAATCTCCTACTAAAAATTCTAGCCCTCTCCTCCTAGCGTATGCATAAGATTTGTGATGACTTTGGGTTATTTTTAGATGTTGTTGTAATACCTTAACTTTTTCAAGGGCTTGTTATACTAGATCTAGCCCAAGCAAGGTATTTTATCCCACTTCAAACCATCCGATTGGCGATCTACACTTCCTTCCATACAAAGCTTCATAAGGTACCATTTTGATACTTGAATGGTTAGCTATTGTTATAGGCAAACTCAATAAGTGGCAAATGGTCCACCCAACTACCTTTAAAATCCAATGCACAAGCTCG
>JAOTQJ010148897.1:0-32851 GCA_025642045.1 Solanum sejunctum
ATACTCATCTATTGCCTATTACTATGTATGTTGACTATATTGACATATGTCTTGTTGCATTGCATCCTACATACTTAGTACATTCAAACGTATTAACGCATACTCTATGCTTACATGATGTAACCATGTAGGAACTAGAGCACCCTCACAATCATCCTCCACGTGGCTAGGTTTGGCATCTTGAAGATAAGCTTTTGGTTAGTCCTCAAGTTCGAGGACACTAGTTATGCTACTCATGCTTATGTTATATCTCTATGTTGATCTTTGATACCATAAGGGTGAGCACGGAAAGTGTCTTGACCCCCGCCAATCTATGATTCGAGGTGTTGTTGGAATAATTGATGTATCTATGCATTGAGCTTCGAATCTTTATGCTTTATAAATGTAAATACTTCCCCTAGTCCCTTATTTTCCCTTGTTTATATTCTTATAGAGGTTTACTTTGCTTTCGCGACCAAGGATGTGTTATTGATATGCTAAGAGGCTTGTTTGGTTCTCTTCGGGTTCTCACTCACCGTGTCATGTCTAGGCCCTAGAATTAGGTCATGAAAGAGTAAGTCACCTTAGGGTACACCTATGTTATTTGTGAAGAAAATAGATGATTCTCTTAGAATGTGCATTGATTATCAACAACTTAATGGGGTCATCATAAAGATCAAGAACCCCCTTCTAAGGATTGATGGCCTTTTTTATCAACTTCAAGGGGCTAGTCACTTTTCTAAGATTGATCTTCAATTTCGGATCACCAAGTGAAAATGAGGGAGTGTGACATTCCCAAGACGGCCTTCCAGACTAGGTTTGGGCACTTTGAGTTTGTGGTTATGTCCTTTGGTTTGACTAATGCACCAGTTATATTCATGGATCTTATAAATCGGGTCTTTAAACCCTATCTTGACTTATCTGTGGTGATTTTTATTAATGATATCTAGATCTATTCCTATACTGAGGATGAGCATGTGGATCACTTGAGGGTGGTATTGCAAATCTTGAGGAAGGAGATATTGTATGCTAAATATGAAAAATATGAGTTTTGGTTAAAAGAGGTTACTTTTTTTAGGCATGTGGTGTCGAGTAATGGCATTAAGATGGACCCCAAGAAGACCAAGGTGATTAAAAATTAGCCTAGACCTTTGATTCCATCGGACATTAGGAGTTTCTTAGGTTTGGTGGGTTATTACCAAAGGTTTGTAAATTGGTTCTTTTCTATTGCTTCTCCCATGACTAAGTTGACCCAAAAGAAGGAAAAATTTGCGTGGACTGATGAGTGCGAAAAAAGTTTCCAAACTTTGAAAGATAAGCATTTCTCTGCTCCTACCTTATCTCTACCTGAAGGGTTGGAAGGGTTTGTTGTGTATTGTAATACCTCAACAATTGGTTTTGGGTGTGTTTTGATGCAAAGAGGTAAGGTGTTAGCATATGCCTCTAGATAACTTAAGGTACATGAGAAGAACTACTTTACTCATGATCTTGAATTGAAGGTTACTGTATTTGCCTTGAAAATTTAGCGTCACGACTTGCATGGGGTCCATGTTAATGTGTTCACCGATCATAAGAGTCTTCAATATGTGTTTACCTAAAAAGATCTTAACTTGAGATAACGAAGGTGGTTAGAGCTCCTTAAATATTATGATATGAGTTTGTATTATCACCCTAGCAAAGCTAATATTGTGGATGATGCTCTAAGTAGGGTGTCTATGGGTAGCCTAGCTCATGTTGATGATGGTGGCAAAGAGGTTGCTAGAGAGGTCCATCAGTTGGCTAGATTAGGGGTTAGGTTGGAAGAAGTTGATGATTGTGGTGTAGTAGTTTTTGATGGTTCTAAATCTTCCTTAATTGAAGAGGTAAAAGCAAAGCATGACCTTGACCCCGCCTTGTTACAAATTTAAGGCCTTAGTGAGAGATGGTAAAGTGGAGGTTTTCTCCCAAGGGGGAGATAGTGCCAATAAGTACCAAGGTAGATTGTATGTGCCTAGTGTTGATGACTTGAGAAAGAAGATTTTAGATGAGGCTCATAATTCTTCCTATTCTATTGACCCGGGTTCTACAAAGATATATAGAGATTTGACGAAAGTATATTGGTGGGGTGGTATGAAGAGAGACATTGTCAAGTTCATTTCCAGATGTCATAATTGCCGACAAGTGAAAGCCAAACATCAAAGGCCACCCAAGATATAGAGATTCCTACTTGGAAGTGGGAAGAAATCAACATGGATTTTGTGGTTGGGTTGCCTAAGACTAGAAAATTGTTTGACTCTATTTGGGTTGTGGTTGATAGAATGATAAAGTCAGCTCACTTCTTACCGGTCAAAACTACTTATGGTGCCAAAGATTATGCCAAATTGTACATTCATAAGTTGGTTAGATTGCATGGGGTGCCTTTGTCTATCATTTTGGATCATGGTTATCACTTCACTTCTCACTTTTGGTGGTCTTTCTGAAGAGGTCTTGGTACCAAGGTAAAGCTTAGCATAGCCTTTTACACTAAAATGGATTGCCAAGCCGAGAGAACTATCCAAACTCTTGAGAATGTGGTTCGGGCTTATATTTTGCAGTTTAAGGGTAGTTGGGATGATCATATTCCACTCATTGAATTTGCTTACAACAGTAGCTACCACTCAAGCATTGGTATATCTCCATTTGAAGCTCCTTATGGTAGGCGTTGTAGATCACCGGCTAGGTGTTTTAAAGTGGGGGAGATGTCTTTGCTCGACCCAAATTTGGTCATGGAAGACTTGGATAAGGTGATTTTGATATGGAGAGATTGAAAATAGCCCAATGTATACAAAATTCCTATTCCGATATGAGGAGAAGGGATCTTGAATTGAAGGTTGCTGATTGAGTTTATTTGAAGGTCTCACCCATGAAGGGTGTAGTCCAATTTGGAAAGAAGGGTAAATTGAGCCCAAGGTTTGTGTGTCCTTAAAGAGTGTTGAGGATTGGTAAGGTGGCCTATGAGCTGAAGTTTCCCATTCAAATGAATATGGTTCATCCGATTTTCCATGTATCTATATTGAAAAAATATGTGGGTGACCCAAGTGCTATTGTACCTTTGGATGTTGTGCATGTGGTGGAATATAACTTGACTTATGAAGAGGTTCTGGTAGAAATATTGGATGGACAAATGAAGAGGTTGAGAAATAAGGATGTATTTTCCGTCAACGTTTTTTGGAGAAACCAACAAGTTGAAAGTACCATATGGGAAGCCGAGGCGGACATGCAAAAGTGATATTCATACCTCTTCCACTCTACTCAAGTCTAAGGTACTAATTTAAGTCCCATATATGATTTTAAGTCTTAAGGTTTGGCCCATATGTCATTTTACATGCATTCATGTTTATGTTGACAAATTTATGCTGATTTTTTGACACTTATGTTGAGATTTTTGAAAATGATATTTAAGTGCAATTGTTGCGTTCACGTCGAACTGAAATCTTCTTGGTTACGTCTCTTATGAACGTTTCTTTGACATTCAGGGATGAAAGTTCCCAAACGGGAGAAATTGAAATGCCCTGGAATAGCGCCTCAGAAATGCCCATAATTGTAATTTCCATGAATCTCAAAATCCATGCGTGACATCGAATATTTGACATCATATTCTTGATCCGGGGCAAAATTGAGTAGAAGATGGGTATAGCCCCAATTTTAGAGGATCCATAGCATAAAAAGGATCTTCAAAATTTTTCATTAAGTTATTCACGACAGCTCCGCGATGCGGACCTGTCGGTGAGCAATGTTATGACTTTCTTATTTTTCCTATTTTGGCCTAAGGCATTGGGGTCTTGGACCCATGCCCTTATATACGTGAAAGTACCTATACTTAGCCATTTTTCAACTCTATATCATTCAAGACACTCTCAAAACCCTCTCTAACACTTAATCAAATATTTCATCCAAATTCAAGTGTCCCAAGCTTAATTTCGGATCTCAAGAACTTCATTAAAGCTTCAAATTCTCTTCCAGTCTACACAAAGAAAACCCCAAATCAAAGGTATATAGGTTTCAACCATTTGGTCCTTTCACCCATGGTGTCCAATCTCAATTTTTATGAAAACTGCATATTTTAAAGTTGTATTATCTATGGGTATCTTTTATTATGGATTATGAGTATAAATTATGTTAGGGTTTTATGAATGGTGATTTATTATACATGACTATCTATTTTAAGCTTGTACTATGAATGAGTTTTGTCTATTGAGACTATGCATATTTTGAGCTATGAAACTATGATTTGTTATAAGATTTGATGATGAATTTCAAGGTATTCTATAAGAGGGTTCTACTATATGTTGGTGGATTGATTTGCATTAAGTTTCCACATATTGTTACACTCTTGAATTGCATGATTTTGAACAATTACACGCCCACCAAGTTTTTGATAAAATGCCTTAACAAGGATTAATAAAGTTATTGATGATCTATTGCATGATTTATGAGTCAAGTGACTTATGATGATTTAGGGCTTTCAAAAGATATATTGAATTCATGAAAATGTCTGCGATGTTGTAAATGTCGAATTAAGCCCTCCATCAAAGATTTTAGCTCTTGTGAGCCTTTGATGTTAATGCAAGGGTAATGTTTGATGATGATCTATTCTTATGTTTTAAAGTTAGTCTTACCATTAGAGGTCAAAGATGTTTTAGATCTACTCATGTCATGATTTCATGCTTCTTACGAATTGATAAAGTATAATTATTTCTATTATTCTATGGGATTAGTCTTAGCACCAATGGATTGAGGGGATGCTCTCTTTCCTCAAACTATGTGCCAACATAGGAGTATACTTTACCCTTGCTTTACTAGTGGACCCATTTAATGCGCTCTCTCTTGAAATTCTTCTTGAAATGGGATAGGCTCCCATAAGACGAAGTTTCTCATAAAATCCTTTTCGAAATGGGACAGTTCCCATAAGGGAGTTACTTCTCCGAAATGGACAGACTCTTGTAAGGTGAAGTATGGTTTACCTTGATAATCATCGAGATTCCAAATTATAGCTAACTTGGTCTTATTATTTGTTGGTTTAGGTATCTTCCCACATATGTATTATATTCTATACAAGTTGAATGGTTTATAAGCATGTTTCACTTCAAGCAATGATCATGCATGTCGTATAGAGATTATACTTGTCTATTGCCTATTTCTATGCATTTTCACTATATTGGCTTATGTCTTTTTGCATTGCATCCTACATACTTAGTACATTCAAATTTACTAATGAATATTTTATACCTACATGATATCATAATGTAAGGACCGAAGCTCCTCTTGATCATCTTCCACGTGGCTAGTAAGATTATTCAAAGATATGTTTGGTGAGTCCTCAAGTTTGGGGACACTATCTACTCTCTTTTGCAATCCCTAAGACTTCTTCATGTTGAATATTTTATACTATGATGGTGAGCTCGGAAAGTGTCTTGACCCTCGCTCCAATCTATGTTAGAGGTGTTGTTGGAACAATTGACGTACATATGCTTTGAGCTTGACTCTTGAGTATTTTATGAATATAAAAGACTTCCCTTAGTACTTTTTCCCTTATTTATATCTCTTGTTGTATTTACTTTACTTGCGCGACCAAGGATGTGTGATTGATATGCAAAGAGGTTTATTTTGAGTTCCTTCGGTTTCCCCATTTTTCGTATCACATCTAGTCCTGTAACAACACCAAAAAGTGCTCAAAAATATGCCTTGGAATGCCCAAAATTTTAAATTTTATATATCTCAAAATTCATGCAGAATATTGAAAGTATGACTTCATATTCTTATTCAAGGGGTAAAAATTAGGGAAAAAATTTAACCTCAATTTAAGAGTAACCATAGAAAAGTTTGTAAATCGCAAAAATATGATTTCCAGAGCTGGTCTGCTCTCCTGTACATTTTTGTGCCAGTTTTTCTATCTCGGTCCAAGACTTTTGGGTCTTGGGCCTAAGTGTTCCCAAACGTGTTTTTACCTATACTTAGCCTTATTTCACCCTCATATCATCCTAAACACTCCACAATACTCAAACACTTAGCTATATTTTCACTCTCCAAATTCAAGTCTCAAACCCTCACCCAGAACTAAGGATTTCCTTCAAGGTTCTTCTTCAAGCTTCAAGTCTCCATCTCCAATCTTCATCAAGTTCATCTTCAAGCTAAGGTATGTAGGTTGCTTTCAGTCATGATACCCAAGCCTCCTTTAATTAAAATTGCATGATTTAAATGGGTCTTGCTTATTATGAAATTCATTGCACACTATATTAAAGCTTTGTAAAATTGTGACTATTTTACTATGTTTTGAGCTATAAATCATTGATCTATTGTAAGATTTAAGGAGGGGTTTTAATGTATATTGCTTGAGGGTGTTGCAAGGTGTTGATTGATAGTTTTACAATGGGTTTTATTACATGATTTCATCTCTATATTTCATGATTTTATACTAGCATTATACGCCCTCTATGTGTCTGATAAAATGTCCTGATGTGGTTTCTTGAAGAATTAAAGGTCCAAATCATGAGATATGATATGATTCACTATATGATGATAAAATGACCTTATGTATATTATATACTCTATACAAAGTGTTGCATTAGACCATATCCGATCTGGGGGAATAAGAGCCCAGGTAACTGAGGTGGGGGTTTGTATTCATCAACCATGTGAGGGGTTTGTACTTCGCCACCATGGTAATAAGGTGTGATTATAATGAACCATGTGAAGGGTTTGTACCACACCATTGGGATGATGGAGTGAAACCATCATCAACACCAAGGGGTTTGTACCTTAAAAACCTATCTTGGTCTTTTCTACACATATGATATCCTATATGAGCATGAGCTACTTAAGCATGTTTTACTTATGCATTGATCATACATGCCATATTGTTATATTACGCCTATTGCCTATTGTTACGCATTTTGACTATGATGCCTAATTCATGTTGCATTGCAGCCTACATACTTAGTACATTCAAATGTACTAACACATACTCTTATCTACATGATATCACAATGTAGAAATCGGTGCCCAAGTTGATCATCATCATCCTCTGCGTGACTAGTTCGATACTACTCAAGTTAGTTGGTAAGTCCTCTATTTCGAGGACCTTAGTCTACGTTGCTCTTATTATGTATTGAGATATTTTTCCTTATTGTCTATTTTGACTATGAGGGTGAGCCCGATTGCTTTGTCTAGGCCCCCACTCTTATCTATATATTAGAGGTATTTGTTGGATATGTTATGTATCTATGATATGAGCTTTGACTCCTTGTCTTTATATTATGATGTTATGCAAGTTTTTCCCCTTAGCCTCTTTGCCCCTATTCTTACACTTTGTGTCTTTTGCATGCTTCTGCAACCAATGATGTGTAATGATAAGTTAAGTGGCTTGTTTGGGGATCCTTCTGATTCCCCATTCATAGTGTCACATGTATGCCCTAGGCTTGGGTCGTGACAAACTTGATATCAAAGCATTAGGTGGATAGATCCTCAGAGTCTAACATACCGCATCGATTAGATTCCTATTTGTGGTTGTGAAGCATGCAATAACTATGAGTGGGAGGCTATGATATGTTTTAGAAAATATTTCCCTTCTTTATGTTCTAAGTCATGCTATAGGTTGTGTTACATTTTTCCACTAACTATTATTCTTTGCTATGTTAGGTCATGCCAAACACTCGAGGAAGAAGGTCCTAAACTCCCGAGGAGCAATCTACCAATGGTGAGCTCTGGGATTCTCTCACTATGCTTGCCCAAGTTGTGGCCAACCAAGTCAATCAAGGATCCCAAACCCTTCATGCTACTACACCAGGAGCTAAGGTAAGAGACTTCATGGGGATGAATCCTCCGGTTCTATGGGTCAAAGGTGAATGAAGATCCATAAGAGTTTATTGATGAGGTCTATAAGATCTTGAATATCATGGGCATTGGGCCAAATGAAAAGGCATAGTTGGTGGCGTACCAACTCAAAGGGGCATCCCAAATATAGTATGATCAATGGAAGGGTGAGAAGGGAATTGGTAATGTGGTGTTTTGGGAGGAGTTCAAATTGGCTTCTTAATTGGTTTTTCCCACTTGAGCTTAGGGAAGCTAAGTTAGTGGAGATCATGAACTTGAAACAAGGTGCTATGAGTGAGAAGAAGTATGCCCTCAAGTTTAATTATCTTTCGAAGTATGCTCCTTATTTGGTGGCCAATCCTAGATATAGGATCAATAATTTCATGATGGGGGTCTCTGACTTCATAAGTGAAGAAACTAGTCCGCCATACTAATTAGTGACATGGACTTATCTTGGTTGATGACCTATGCCGAGCAAATGGAGAGGGAGTAATTAAGGAAGAGAAGGGGGCATGAGGCTAAGAGGGCTCGATTTGAGGGTAAATTACAAAAGGGTGCTAGATTTCATCGAGGCCAAGGGCCTTCTTATGCTACTAATAAGGGATTTGCTAATGACTTCCCTAGGCCTCAAAGTGTTGGTGGTGTGGATCCTAGTGATGTGTGCCCTAAAATAGAAGGAGTCATGGAGGCCCATGCTTAAAAGGTCCTAATGCAAGCTTTGAATGTAGGGAACTTGGTCACAAGAAACCCGATTGTCCAAGAAACTATGGCAAGGGCTGGGTAAACCCGATTGTCCAAGAAACTATGGCAAGGGTTGGGTACAAATATGATCCCATTGGGTAGAGATGGTCCTCAAGGTGGTGCCCCGAGGCACAATTAGTTTTATGCTCTTCATGGGAGGCAAGGGGTTAGTGACGTTCCCAATGTTGTTACTGGTATGTTAAAAATTGTTCAATTTGATGTATATGCATTGATTGATCCAGGTGCCACTCCTTCCTTTGTTACCCGTTTGGTTGCTAGAAAGTTCCATGTTAACCCTGAGTTGTTGCATGAGTCATATGAAGTGTCTATTGTTGCTAGAAAAGCTTATAGGAGTTGTATTGTTTGCATTTTACATAAGTTTTACCTTATGATCTTGTTGAATTAGACATGGTAGATTTTGATATCATTCTTGGGATGGATTGGTTGCATGCCTACTAGGCTTCTATTGACTGTACAACCTATAGGGTCAAGTTTTAATTCCCTAATGAATCCGTCCTTGAGTGAAAAAGACAAGATTTGGTGGTCAAGGGTAGATTCATTTCATGCATTAAAGCCCGTAATTTGATCTCTAAGGAGTGTCTTTACATCTTGTTAAGGTTTGAGATGTGGAGTCTAAAGCCACTTTCATAGAGTTAGTAATGGTTGTGAATGAGTTTCTTGATGTCTTCCCAAATAACCTTCCTGGTGTTACTCCCAAAAAGGAAATAGATTTTGGTATAGACCTCCTCCCTGATACCCAACCTATCTCCATTCCCCCTTATCGTATGGCCCTGGCAGAGTTGAATGAGTTAAAGGAATAATTGAAAGATTTGTTGGAGAAGGGGTTCATTAGACCTAGTCAATCACCTTGGGTTGCTCCAGTGTTGTTTGTGAAAAAGAAGGATGTGTCACTTAGAATGTGCATTGACTAGCAGTAACGCAATAGGATCACCATCAAGAATAGATATCCTCTTTCAAAGATTGATAATTTGTTCTACCAATTACAAAGGGCTCGTTTTTTCTCTAAGATTGATCTTTGGTCCGGGCATCATCAAGTAAGGGTGAGAGACTGTGATATTCCAAAGATGACTTTCTATACTAGATATGGGCATTATGAGTTTGTAGTGATGTCATTTGCGTTGACTAGTACACCAGCCATCTTCATGGACCTAATAAATAGGGTCTTCAAACCTTACCTTGATTCTTTTGTTGTGGTCTTCATCGATGATATTTTGATCTATTCAAATAATAGGGAGGAGTATATGGGGCATTTGAGGATTGTGTTATGAAGATTGAGGGAAGAGAAATTGTATGCCAAATATCATAAGTGTCAATTTTAGTTGAAAGAGGTTGCATTCTTGGGTCATGTGATGTCGGGGTATGGTATAAAAGTGGATCCTAAGAAAATCGATGTGATTAGAAATTGGCCTAGACTATTGACCCTATTGGATATTAGGTGCTTATTGGCCCTAGCAAGTTATTATAGAAGGTTTGTGAATAAGTTCTCCTCCATTGTTTCCCCTATGACAAAATTGACTCAGAAGAAGGTTAAGTTTGTGTGGATCGATGAGTATTACAGGAGTAGCCAAACATTAAAGGACAAGCTTGTGTCCGCTTCTTTATTGTAACTACCAGATGGGCTTGAGGGATTTGTGGTATATTGTGATGCTTCTCGGGTTGATTTGGTTTTGTGTTAATGCAAAATGGTAAGGTCATAGCTTATGCTTCTAGACAACTCAAGGTACATGAAAGGAACTACCCTACCCATGATCTAGAGTTAGTTGCCGTTGTGTTTACATCAAGGATTTGGCATCACCACTTGTATGGGGTGCATATAGATGTGTTCACTAATCATAAGAGCCTACAATATGTCTTCACTCAAAAGGATCTCAACACGAGGCAAAGGAGATGGTTAGAACTTCTTAAAGACTATGATATGATTGTACACTATCATCCAGGTAAGGCAAATATTGTGGTGGATGCTTTGAGTCAAGTGTCTATGGGTAGCCGAGCTCATGTTGATAGTGGTGATAAGGACATGGCTAAGGAGGTATATCGATTGGCTAGATTGGGGGTTAGGTTGGAAGAAGTGGGTAATGGTGTTGTTATTGTTGATCTTTCCAAGTCTTCCTTGGTTGATTAAGTGATACCAAAACAAGATCTTGACTTCTCCTTGCTTGAATTGAAGGCCTTGGTGAAAGAGGGAGAACTAGAGGTTTTCTCCCAACTGGGAAATGGGGCCTTTAGGTACCAAAGTAGTTTGTGTGTGCCTTGTATTCATGGTTCGAGGGAGAAGATCCTTGATGAGTCCCATAATTCTTGTTCTATCCACCCAATTCAACCAAAATGTATAGAGACTTGAGGGACGTATATTGGTGGGGAGGCATGAAGAGGGACATTGCCAAAATCATTTTCGATTGCCATAATTGTTAACAAGTCCAAGCCGAATATCAAAGGTCGGGTGGCCTAACCCAAGACATAGATATTCCCACTTGGAAGTGGAGGTAATTAATATGGATTTTATGGTTGGGTTGCCCAAGACTAGAAAGGGTTTTGATTCCATTTGAGTGGTGGTTGATAGGATGACCGAATTAACTCACTTTCTACAAGTTAAGACCACATATGGGGTTGAAGAGTATGCAAGGTTGTACATTTATGAGTTAGTGAGATTACATGGGGTTCCCTTGTCCATCATATCATATCATGGATCACAATTCACTTCACACTTTTGGAGGTCTTTTCGAAGGGGTCTTTGTACAAAAGTTCACCTTAGTATGGCCTTTCACCCTCAAACGGATAGCCAAGATGTAAGAACCATTGAAACCCTTGAAGATATGCTTAAGGCATGTGTTTTGGAGTTGAGGGGTAGTTGGGATGACCATTTTCCTTTGATTGAGTTTGCCTACAATAATAGCTATCACTCTACCATTGGTATGGCTCCTATTGAAGCTCTTTATGGGAGACATTGTAGATCATTGGTTGGTTGGTTTGAGGTTGGAGAGGTGGCATTATTGGGACCAGATTTGGTTATGGAGGCTCTTTAGAAGGTTAGGATGATTAGAGAAAGATTAAAGACAGCCCAAAGTCATCAAAAATCCTATGCCAATATGAGAAGAAGAGACCTTGAAATAAAAGCAGGTGATTGGGTTTATTTGAAAGTTTCTGCACTGAAAGATGTCGTCTGTTTTGGTAAAAAGGGAAGTTGAGTCCAAGATATGTTGGTCCTTATGAGGTCTTGAGGAGGGTTTGTAAGGTAGCTTATGAATTGAAGTTGCCTAGTGAAATGAATTTAGTTCATCCAGTGTTCCATATCTCTATGTTGAGAAAATATATGCGAGATCCTAATGTTATTGTGCCTCTTGATATGGTGGGTGTTGTTTAGGATAACTTGACTTATGAGGAGGCTTCAGTTCATATTTTGGATAGGCAAGTAAAGAGATTAAGGAACAAGGAGGTGGTATCTGTTAAGGTCCTTTGGAAGAACCAACAAATCAAAAATGCTACTTGGGAGACCAAAGCGGACATGCAAAAATAGTATTGTTATCTTTTTCCACTCCACTCAACCCTAAGGTACTAATCCTAAGTTCCCTATGCGATTTCAAGTCTTGTATTTCAGCCTCTATGACATTCATATACATTTATGTTTAAGTTGGCAAGTTTATGATGAATCTACACTTATGTTGACATTTTGAAAATGGAGTTTAAAATGTAATATTGCATTTAAGTTGGGGCTTATTTATTTATGATCATCCTGGTTTGCACATCTCTTCTACATTCGGGGATGAATGTTCCCAAGGGGGAGAAATTGAAACAACCTCAAAAAGTACCCGAAAATGTGCCACGAGATGCTAGGATTTTTTAAATTCCAAATATCTCAAAATCTATGCGCGATATCAAAATCTGATTTCATATTCTTTTTCAGGGGGTCAAAATTAGGGGGAAAAGGATCTAACCTTGAATTAAGAGCAACCATAGCAAAATTTAAAAATTATAAAAATGTGATTTCTAGAGATAATCCACACCCCTGGTGTGACTCGCCAAGGGTGCACTCCGATACATTTTTGTGCCAGTTTTTCTATCTTGGTCCAAGACTTTTGGGTCTTGGGCCTAAGTGTTCCCAAAGGTATTTTTACCTATACATAGCCTTATTTCATTGTCATATCATCCTAAACACTCCCCAATACTCACGCAAACACTTAGCCATATTTTTACTCCACAAATTCAAATCTCAAATCGTCATCTAGAACTAAGGATTTCCTTGAAGGTTCTTCTTCAAGCTTCAAGTCTCTATCTCCAATCTTTATCAAGTTCATCTCCAAGCTAAGATATGTGGATTTCTTTCATGGGTTTCTTTCACTCATGATACCCAAGCCTTCTTTTACCCAAATTGCATGATTTAAAGTTGATTTACAAATGGGTCTTGCATATTTGTCACTGCATATTATGTTAAAGCTATGTGAAATTGTGACTGTTTTGCTATATTTTGAGCTATAACTCTTTGATCTATTATAAGATTTGAGGAGGGGTTTTGAAGTATATTACTTGAGGGTATTGCAAGGTGTTGATTGATGGTTTTACAATGGGTTTTCTTGCATGAATTCATCTCTATATTTCATGGTTTTATACTAGCATTACACACCCTCTATGTGTTTGATAAAATGTTCGGATGTAGTTTCTTGAGGAATTGAAGGTCCAAAGTATGAGATATGATATGATTGACTATATGATGATGCAATGAGCTTATGTAGATGATATACTCTATATAAAATATTGCATTAGACCATACCTGATCCGGGGGCATAAGAGCCCGGGTAACCGAGGAAGGGGTTTGTACTCATCAATCGAGGTAGAGGTTTGTACTCATCAACCATGTGAGGGGTTTGTACTTCGCCACCGTGGTGATAAGGTGTGATTATCATCAATCATATGACGGGTTTATACCGCACTACCGGGATGATGGGGTGAAACCATCATCAACCACCAAGGGGTTTATACGTTGAAAATCTAGCTTGGTTTCTTCTACACATATGATATCCTAGCATGATCTACTTATGCATTGATCATACATACCATATTGTTATACTATGCCTATTTCTTATTGTTACGCATTTTCACTATGATGCCTAATTCTTGCTGCATTGCATCCTACATGCTTAATACATTCAAACGTACTAACACATACTCTTTGCTACATCACCATGTAGGAACCAGTGCCCAAATTGATCATCCTCCTCCTCCTCCACATGGCTAGTTCAATACTATTCAAGCTAGTTGGTGAGTCCTCCACTCCGGGGACCTTAGTCTATGTTGCTCTTATTATGTATTGAGATATTTTTCTTTATTGTCTATTTTAACTATGAGGGTGAGCTCGGTTTCTTTGTCTTGGGCCCCGCTCTTATCTATGTATTAGAGGTATTTGTCGTACATGTTATATACTATGATATGAGCTTTGAGTCATTGTCTCTTGATTAAGATGTTATGCAAGTTTCCCCCCTTAGCCCCTTTTCCCCTATTCTCACTCTTTGTCTTTTACCTTCTTCCATGACCAATGATATGTAATAATAAGTACGGAGGCTTGTTTGGGGTTCCTTTGGGTTCCCCATTCGTCGTATCATGTCTAGGCCCTAGACTTGGGTCGTCACAAACTGTCCCTTAAGCACTATCAAAAAATGATCCATCTTCCACTTTGGCCTTATCAGCTCCCTTAGCACTTTCCTTAAGCTTTTCTCCTTCAATTTGTTCAGTATAGGTCATAAGTTAAGAAATATATGTTTCCTTCACTAGTGTGATGATACGACAACACCCCCGATATTTACTTGCTCATCCTAGTATAGGGATCAGCAACCAATGAACGAGCATACTTGGATAGTTATGTGAACTTAAGGGCATACTCCCTCACACTCATATCCCCTTGTTTAAAGTTGATGAATTCCATCATATTAGCCTTTCTTAACGCAAGGGGGAAGAAACAGTAAAGTAATGCAAGCTTGAAGATCTCCCAACCAATTGGACCTTCATCCACCTCTTGAATTCCATTAAGTAAACCACACTTAAGCCTCCCGTTTAAGTTCAAATGTTGTAAATTCTATTTTTTCTTCTGAATACACTCCTATTCTAGCCAATATCTTGTAAACTTCATAAATAAACTCTTTAGCATCCTCATCCACCTTTGAATCATATAATTTGAAAGGGTTCATCCTAGTAAAATCTCTTACTCAATATGCCAGGTTAGGAGCAGTAGGAGGAGCAAAGGTATCTTGATTTTCTTGGTTGGCCACCACTTAGGCCATCATAGTAATGACATTTTGGAACATGGCATGTGTAACATATCCTCATAGAGGACTTGAGGGATCAAAAGAGCTAGACCCTCAATTGGATTGACTCCCCATGGCACATGCATCCTTCTTGGAGGCATCATCTAAAAATTGTAGAAAAAATTCATTAGGTAAGGAAGTTTGGACAATTCTAACGCATGATGTGAATCATGAAAGAAGTGGAATTTTCCTAAAAAGGTTTCATAACTTCCTATTCAAAAATATATTGAGCTTTATACTCATGAATAAGACTCTATTTGACATGGTATGTTGGACTCAATAGGAAAATTCACAATCTCCTGCTCTGATACCAAGTTTGTCACGACCTATTTTCTCTTGGCATAACACAGAAAATGAGAACCCCGGGGGACCTTATCCATGCTTCTTAGCATTCATTCAAGTGTTTCATAGTTATTGAATAAATAAACATCAATGAAAATATAGGGATAGAGGCTACGGGATTATAACATATGATAAAGCAAGAATACTAAATCATGAGTATATTACATCATGCCAACAATACCTCTACATATTAGACTAGACATATGCTAAGTCATATCCAATGCTCACCCTTAAAAAAGATGAAAAATAATAGACTCAAAGTCTAAAACATAACAAGCTAGAAAAGAGATAGTTTTGTCCCCGAAGCATGAGGATTTACCCATCAGTCTTCAACAATAAATTGACTCAACCACGAGTTTGAAGAGGAGGACGATCGTTTGTCCCTACATTATGAGATAATGTAGGCATAGAGTATGCATTAGTACCTAGAATGTACAAAATATGCAGGTATGTAGTGCAACTTATTTATATATATATATATAACGATGATTTAGTGTTATGAGGTATTCCAACTAGTGAAATCATTTGAAACATCATTCACATCATGGAACATGATCAATGCAAAGCTTATAATAAATAACACATTTGTTTATACATTAGTAAGGTACACAAACTATAATAAAAGGAATAGAGGTTTTATGAAAAGTGATAGTAACCATAGTGAAAGATACCATAAGCCTTTGGAAGGTTAATAGGTCATAGCAAGAACCATAAATAGTAATGAAAATCATATGTCATAAATGAGAAAGAGGCATAAATCATAAGCCATACTAAGTTTTCATTAAAGCTTATGAGTGCATAAAGCATAGTCAGAGAGACCATAACCGACATGAACCATGTGAGATTATCTATGGAATCCTTGTTTTACCTTTACACCAGAGAAATGGGGAAGTCACTTACCAAGGTGAACCTCCAAATGCCTAAGTGGATCTACTAAGCATCTGCATGAACAAGGTACTTACCCCGAGTTCCATAGACTTAGGTATTTGCGTCTTGTTTTGAGATTTGGCTATTCACCTGTAAGCTCATATCCTACAATGGCATGAAGTTTTGAGACATGAGTAATCGTCACTAGTCCAACTTTGTGTTAGATAGTACTCTATAAGAGTAGAAAATCCTAAGTCATAGTATCTTGTCATATATGATGGAAATTTATACATTCCCAACACTTTATCATCACAAAAATAATCATAATAGGATAGCTCCTAAATCATTCATCTGATGGGAGATCCTCTACTATCAATCAATCATAATTCAATAGTTTTCATAAGCTTTTAATTGTATTCCATAACCTTTTAGTCACATTCCTTTGAAAGTATAGTAAAACTAGGTGGGTTCAAGTCGAACCAGATTTAAATCATACATTTTAATAAGATTATGTATGGGCATAATGAATTTCATCAATTTGAAATGGTACATAAAGCAACCCACCACGAACTTTCAAAACTCCAGCTAGCTTGACATAAAAACACCTTGTAAATCATCAACTTTTGAAAGTAAAATATTAATTTGTAGCAAAATACATCATATGGCAATAGACAAATCGTGATACATGAATTTAAAGTAATACCATAAAAACACATGAAATTTCTTCACTTGAAACTAAAGTAATAGGTGGAAATACTTGGGCCCCGTGGGTGGAATTTACTAATGAATGAAGCACACATACCTTATATGGAAATCTATGGAGAAAATCTGAGCTTTGGGAAGAAAACTTGAAACCCTAGTTCTCTTAAGGTTAAATCCACATGGAATGGTAGGTTCAAAGTAAGAAGTATGAAATTGCCCAAAATTTTTGTAGTGTTAATAAAGATGAATTTCAATATTTATTAAAGAGAAAGTGATTGTGACAATTGATTTTAAACAAATGGAGAAAAAGTATGTTAGGGGTGTGTATACATGGGTCTAGAAATTAATATTTGGGCCCTATATTTTAAATGAATGTATTAATCAAGTGTGAGTAGGCTAGACTGCTAGTAACTACAATTTTCAATCGAACAAAAGTAGTGTATCACATGAACTAACTAAAGCATCATATGCCAATTTGCATTAGAGCATACTACGCCCTAAGAAACTGAAAAGCAAACCATCTAAAACCTTAGTTGTTGAACCCTTAACAGGCATTCAACCAAACCCACAACATTTTAAGCTCTCATGTTCATTATCCACTTCAATCATTCAAGACTACTTGCAATAATTAAAGATCTAAACATAACCCTGAGTTTGCAACCTCAAGGCTTCAAGTAAAAATAGCAATAAACATAAATTAACACCAATTAATAACAATACATTCAAAATAATAAAAACTCAACTATAATTTCAGGAATATAAGTAATTTACACTCCCCTCAGTATATGTTTTAGTTTTGCATAATTAAAAGAGAAATTGAGTTACCAAATTGATTCTCCATTACAATGAAAGTTGAAATTAATAAGAAAATTGAATTGAAGTTCAAGTCTCTAGCTCAGATCTACACTTCCAAAGCCAATTTCAAAAAAAAAGAATCAAGCTAAGCCTAATTTTTTTTGTTCAATGTACTTTTCCTTTCAAGAACTCTGATGAGGTGTACTACTGATTCTCCTCTTTGTCAATGCGTATAAATTAGTCCTTCAAAAATCCTTTGTATACTCCATAGAAAAATAGCTCATTTAGTGCATGAATTACCGATTAGCATTGAAATGCCCCAAAAATGTGCTTTGGAATACTCATAATCATAATTTTCATATATCTCAAAATTCATGTGTGATATCAAAAATTCAAATTCATATTCTCGATCAGGGTGCAAAATTGAATGAAAAATGGACATAACCCGAATTTTAGGGGACCCGTAGCGAAAACTAATTTTCTCTAATTTCCAATTTTCAAAGAGCATCCTACCGTAGACGCGACGCGCCAGGGGTGAAGAGTAGTATAATTTCTTCCTTCGCTTTTGGTCCACATGGCAGACTGGACGCAAACCAGTACAACATTTTTATTATATTTTCTTATGTGCCTAAGATCATTGGGCTCATAGCCCCATGTGCACTAAAATGTGAAATCACCCATATTTAGGCATTTTTAAAATCTATAACTCACAAAACCCTTTCTCAAACCACTCTAAGACTCTATCAATTCTCTCACTCAAATCTAAGAATTTTAAGCTCAACTTTGGAATTCAAGGATTCATTTAAAGCTCCAAGACTACTTCAAGTTACTTTAAGGAAATCAAGGTTTACGGTATGTGGGTTTCATCCATTAGGTCCTTTTCACCCATGGAGCCCAACCCTCTATTTTTCATGAAATATGTACGTTTTCAAGTTGTATTACCTATGGGCATCGTTCATTATGAATTATGAGCTGAAATTATGTTGAAGTTTTATGAAATAATGATTGATTATGCATGACTATCTATTTCAAGTTTATACCATGAATTAATTTTTTCCATTATGGCTATGCAAGTTTTTTGAGCTATGAAACCATGAACTATTATAAGCTTCTATGATGGATTTCAAGGTACTCTATATGAAGGTTTTACTACATGTTGGTGGGTTAATTTGCATTGAGTTTACTCATCTCATTTCACTCTTGAATTGTATGATTTTGAAGAAATATCATGAACATACCAAGTGTTTGATAAAATGACATGACAAGAATTCTCAAGTTATTGATGATCTATTATATGATTTACAAGTCAAATGACTTCATGATGATTAAGGGCTTTCAAGTATGTATCAAATTCTTAAAAAGTATCTATGATATTGCAAGTATCATGTTAATCCCTATTTCAAGATTTTTACCTCTTATGAACCATTTATCTTAAAACAAGGGATCATGTATGATTGTTATCTACTTTCATGTTCAAGTTAGGTTCACTATTAGAGGTCAAGCATGTTTATGAGCTACTCAAGTCATGTTTTCATTTCTCTTACAAGTCTTTCATGTTATGATTAAAGTATGATTATTTCAAATATTCCGTGGGATTTGACTTAGCAACAACTGAGACTTAAGATGGGGGCTCAACTCAAAGGGTCCTTATGGAAAGTCATAGTCTCTAAACTATGTGCCACCATAGTATTATACATGATATCTCTTATGGCTTTGTGGTGGATCTATCTAGTTATACCACACCTTGTCAAGAGGGTGACATGCCTCGATCACCTTGATGAGGGGTGACATCCCTTAGATTATTCATTGTATGGCTACCATGGCAAGTAGACCACACCTTGCCAAGGGGGTGACATGCCTCTATCACCTTATTGAGGGGGTAACATGCAACGATCACCTTGCCAAAAGGGTGACATGTCTTGGATTCCAAGTAGTAGCTCGCTTAGTCCATGTCGGTTAAGGTCTCTTCCCATATATGTATTATGTATGATGCATGTTTAATGTTTTACAAGCATGTTTTATTATAAGTATTGATCAAGCATGCCATGTTGAGATTATATATATCCATTGCTTATGATTATGCATTTTGAACATATTAGCTTATGTCTATGTTGTATAGTATCCCGCACACTTAGTACATTTAAACATACTAATGCATACTCTATGCCTACATGATATTACCATGTAGGGACCTAAACTCCTTTTCGATCATCCTCCACGTAGCTAGTTTAGTACTTCGGAGATAAGCATTGGTAAGTCCTCAAGTCCGAGGACACTATCTACATTACTCTTGTTATTTTGAGACTTCTTTATGTTGAACACTTGTTATTATGAGAGTGAGCTTGGAAAGTGTCTTGGACCCTGCTCCATTCCAAGTTAAAAGTGTTGTTGGATATTATGATGTATTTATGTTATGAGCTTGAATCTTTTATGCTTTTATGAATATCAAGATTTCCCTTAGTTCACTTCCCTTTTATTATATTTCTTGTTATTGTTTACTTTTCTTCCACAACCAAGGATATGTTATTGATATGCTAAGAGGCTTATTTGGGGTCCCTTCGAGTTTTCATTCACAGTGTCACATCTAGGACCTAGGTTTTGGTCGTGACAAACTAGGTATCAGAGTACTTGGTTATTAATACTCCTTGATAATTCAACACACCGCGTCGATTAGAGTCTTATTCATGGTTGTGAAGCGCACCACAACTATGAATTGGAGGCTATGAGCCATTTTAGGAAATGTTTGACTTATTCATGATATATATCATGCTTTAGGTATAGATATAAGGCTTTTCCCCTAATGAATTCTCGTGTTTCCTTCTAAATCAGGTCGATTCCAAGGGAAGACTAAGGAGAGCCTGTACTCTTGAGGAGCAATCGAACCCTCCCGCTCCTCAAGAAGAAGGGGTAGCCCAAGAAAAGTTTTGAGATGCTATCACAACGTTAGCCCGTACTTGACCAACCAAATGATCTAAGGGGACCAAGCCCCTCAAGATCCCACTCCGGCCTCTAAAGTGTGAGATTTCACAAGAATAAACCAACCGAAGTTCCATGGATCTAAGCTAGAAGAGGATCCCCATGAGTTCATCGATGAGGTGTATAAAGTGTTATCTATCATGGGGGTTAATTCAGAAGAGACATCGGAGTTAGTGGCCTACCTACTCAAAGGTATGGCCCAAATTTGGTTCACCCAAGGGAAATTGGAAAGGAGAAATGATAATGTTATTCCTCCGGAGAGTTCAAAGTAGCATTCCTCAACTGGTTCTTTCCTATCGAGCTAAGGGAGGCTAAAATGATGGAGTTAATGAACCTCACACAAGGTTCCATGAGTTTGAGGAAGTATGCCCTCAAGTTCAACAAGCTCTCCAAGTATGCTCCATAATTAGTCATCGAACCTAAATCAAGATGAATAAATTTGTGTCAAGATGTTTGACTTAGTTAATGAGGAGTATTGTACTGCTATGTTACTGGGTGATATAGATTTATCCCATCTCATGACATATGCTGAACAATTAGAGGGGGAAAATCTTAGGAAAAGAAGAAGTGGTGAGTCCAAGAGTGCTCATTTTGAAGGTGGTTTCCAAAGTTCCAAGGGTAGCCGATTTCCTCAAGGCCACAAGCTCCAAGGCCAAAGGTCTTCCAATGCTCCTAATAAGAGATTTGCTAATGATAATCCAAGATTCCAATGCGGTGGTGGTGGAGTGTCTAATCCTAAGTGCTAAAGATATGGTAGAAACTATGGCGGCCCATGTTTGAGAAACTCGAATATTTGCTATAGTTGTGGTGAAGTATGTTATAAGGTTATTGATTATACTCATGTTCAAAACAAAGGTAGAGATGGTTGTCTACAAGGCCAAGGTGCTAATATGGGTCTAAAGGAAAGAGGAGGCCAACAAGAGGGTGCTCCAAGGCAGAATAGATTCTATGCTCTTCAAGGAAGGCAAGGGGTGGATGAGGCGCCTGATGTCATCATCGATATGTCAAAGGTTTTTGATTTTGATATGTATGCATTGAAAGATCTGAGTGCCACTCTTTCCTTCATTACACCTTTTGTTTCCAAAAAGTTTCGTGTGAGTCTTGAATTGTTCTATGAACCGTATGAAGTGTCTACCCCCATTGGTGAGTCCATTGTTGATAAAAAAAAGTCTATATAGAAATAGTCCCATGTTCATATTGCATAAAGTCCTACTTTGTGATTTTATTGAATTAGATATGGTGGATTTGGTTGTCATTCTTGGGCTGGATTGGTTGCATGCATATTATGCTTCTATTGATTGTAGAACCCGTAGGTTTAAATTTCAATTCCCTAATGAGCTTGTCTTTGAGTGGGAAAGTCATGATATAGTGGTCAAGGGAAGATTCATTTCTTGTCTTAAATCCCAAAAGTTGATTTCTAAGGGTTGCCTTTATCATTTAGTGAGGGTTAGGGATGTTGAGTCCAAAGTCCTTCCTATTGAGTCAGTTTCGATAGTTGATGAGTTTCTTGATGTCTTTCCCGATGAGCTTCCCGGTGTTTCTCCCGAAAGGAAAATAGACTTTGATATAGACCTACTTTCAATTACTCAACCCATTTCCATCCCTTTCCGTATGGCCCGGTGGAATTGAAGGAGTTGAAGGATCAGTTGAGGAATTCGTTAGAAAAGGGTTTCATAAGGTCTAGTAAGTCACTTTGAGGTACACCGATGTTATTTGTGAAGAAAAACGATGGTTCTCTTAGAATTTGCATTGACTATCAACAACTTAATAGGGTTACCATAAAGAACAAGTACTCTCTACCAAGGATTGATGACCTTTTTGATCAACTACAAAGGGCTAGTCACTTTTCTAAGATTGATCTTCGGTCCGGATACCACCAAGTGAAGGTGAGGGGAGTGTGATATTCCCAAGATGACTTTTCGGACTAGTTTAGGCACTTTGAGTTCGTGGTTATGTCCTTTGGGTTGACTAATGCACCGACTATATTTATGGACCTCATGAATAAGGTCTTTATACCCTACCTTGACATGTTTATAGTGGTCTTTATTGATGATATATTGATTTATTCCTACAGTAACGAAGAGCATGTGAATCACTTGAGGGTGGTGTTGCAAATCTTGAGAGAGGAGAGATTTTATGCTAAATATGAAAAAATTGAATTTCAGTTGAAAGGTTGCTTTTCTAGGGCATGTAGTGTCGGGTGATGGCATTAAGGTTAATCCTAAGAAGACGGAGGTGATTAGAAATTGACCTAGACCTATGATACCTCGGATATTACGAGTTTCTTAGGTTTGATGGGTTACTACCAAAGATTTGTGAATGGTTTTTCTTCTATTGCTTCTCCTATGACTAATTTAAGCCAAAAGAAGGCAAACTTCATATGGACCGATGAATGTGAAAAGAGTTTTCAAACTTTGAAAGATAAGCTTATCTCTACTCCTATCTTGGCTCTACCAGAAGGGTTTGTGGTATATTGTGATGCCTCAAGAATTGGTTTAGGGTGTATTTTGATGCAAACTGGCAAGGTAATAGCATATGCCTCTAGACAACTTAAGGTTCATAAGAAGAATTATCCCACCCATGATCTTGAATTGGCAGTCGTGGTGTTTGCTTTGAAAATTTGGCATCACCACTTGTATGGAGTTCATGTTGATGTGTTTAACAACCATAAGAGTCTCCAATACATATTCACCCAAAAAGATCTTAACTTGAGACAAAGAAGGTGGTTAGATCTCCTTAAAGATTATGATATGAGTGTGCATTATCACCCCGACAAAGCTAATGTTCCAATACTCGAATTAATTTGTTCGTGGGTAGTCTAGCTCATGTTGATGATGGTGGCAAAGAGGTGGCTACATAAGTTCACTAGTTGGCTAGATTGGGGGTTAGGTTGGAAAAGGTTGAAAGTGGTAGTGTAGTGGTTATTGATGTTTCAAAATCTTCTTTGATTGAGGAGATAAAGTCAAAACAAGATCTTCACCCCGCATTGTTAGAGTTGAAGACCTTGGTGAAAGATAGTAAAGTGGAGGTTTTCTCCCAAGAGGGAGATGCTACCCTTAGGTACCAAGGAAGGTTGTGTCTGCCTAATATTGATGACTTAAGGGAGTTGATCTTGAAGGAGGCCCATAATTCATCCTATTCTATTCACCCCTTTTTTATAAAGATGTATAGAGACTTAAGGGAGGTGTATTGGTGGGGTGGTATGAAGAGGGACATTGCCAAGTTCATATTTGGATGTCACAATTGTTGACAAATGAAAGCCAAATATCCAAGGATGGGTAGCCTAGCCCAAAACATAAAGATTACTACTTGAAAGTGGAAAGAGATCAACATGGATTTTGTGGTTGGCTTGCCTAAGCCTATGATACACTTTGACTCTATTTGGGTTATTGTGGATAGAATGACAAAGTCCACTCACGTTCTACCAGTCAAAACCACTTATGGTGCCGAAGATTATGCCAAGTTGTATATAATTGAGTTGGTTAGATTGCATAGGGTGCCCTTGTCCATCATTTTGGATCATGGTGCTCAATTCACTTCTCACTTTTGGAGGTCCTTCCAAAGAGGTATAGGTAACAAGGTTAAGCTTAGCACGACTTTTCATCCTCAAATAGATAGTCAAGCCAAGAGGACTTCCAAACTCTTGAGGATATACTTAGAGCTTGTGTTTTGGAGATTAAGGGTGCTTGGGATGAACATCTTCCACTTATTGCGATTGCCTATAATAATAGCTACCACTCAAGCATTGGTATGGCTCCCTTTGAATCTATATATGGTAGGCATTGTAGATCCCCTATTGGGTGGTTTGAAGTGGGGGAGATGACTTTGCTAGGTGTGGATTTGGTCATGGAGGCCTTGGACATGGTGAGGTTGATAAGGGAGAGATTGAAAACAGCTCAAAGTAGACAAAAGTCCTACTCCGATGTGAGGAGAAGAAATCTTGAGTTTAAGGTTGGTGATTGGGTTTACTTGAAAGTGTCACCCATAAAGTTTGTGGTTTCGTTTGGCAAGAAATGGAAATTGAGACCAGGGTTTGTGGGTCCTCATAAAGTTTTGAGGAGAGTAGGTAAGGTTTCATATGAGTTGGAGTAGCCTATGGAGATGAATATGGTTCATCTGGTCTTCCATGTGTCCATGTTGAGAAAGTGTGTGGGTGAACCAAGTGTTATGTGAGCTTGGATGTTGTGGGTATTGTAGAAGATAATTTGACCTATAAGGAGGTCCCAGTGAAGATTTTGGATAAACAAGTGAAGAGGTTGAGAAACAAAGAGGTAGCTTCCATCAAGGTCCTTTGGGGGAACTAACAAGTTGAAAGTGCCCAATGGGAAGCGAGGTAGACATGAGAAAGTGATACCCATATCTCTTCCACTCTACTCAAGTCAAAGGTACTAATTGAAGTCCCCTATAGGATTTCAAGTCTTAAGTTTCAACCCTCATGTCATTTTGCATGCATTCATATTTATGGTAATAAGTTTATTATGATTTTTGATATTCATGTTGAGATTTTTGAAAAATAATGTTTAAATGCATTTATTGCATTTATGTCAAGCTAAAACCTTCATGATTACTTGTCTTATGCATGTTTCTTTGGCATTTAGGGATAAATGTTCCCAAAGGAGAGATATTGAAATGCCCCAAAAATATGCTTGGGAATGTCTATAATCGTAATTTCTATATATCTCAAAATCCATGCATAATATCAAAAATTTGACTTCATATTCTCTATCTGGGGCAAAATTAAGTGAGAGATAGGTATAACCCGAATTTTAGAGGACCCATAGCAAAAATAATTTTTGCTAATTTTTAATTTCCAGAGAGCATCCTTGCCATGACCGCGACGCGCTAGGGACATGGAGTAGAATAATTTCCTCCTTCACGTTTGGTCCACGCCGCGGACTGGACGCGGGCTAGTACAACATATTTCGTAGTTTTTCTTATGCTCGCAAGGGCAATACGGTTATAACCCATGCCCACTAAAATGTGAAACCACTCATACTTAGCCATTTTTCAACTCTATAACTCATAAAACCCCCTCTCAAATCCCTCTAAGACTATATCAATTATCTCATTCAAATCTAAGGATCTCAAGCTCAACTTTAGAACTCAAGGATTCATTTCAAGCTCTTAGACTACTTCAAGTTCACTTCAAGGAAATCAAGGTTTATGGTATGTGGGTTTCATCCATTGGGTCTTTTTCACTCATGGGGCTCAACCTTCCCTTTTTAATGAAAATTGCATGTTTTTAAGTTGTATTACCTATGAGTATCTTTTATTATGAATTATCAGCCTAAATTATGTTGGGGTTTTATGAAATATTGGTTGATTATGCATGACTATCTATTTCAAGTTTATACCATGAATTGATTTTTTCTATTAAGACTATGCATATTTTGAGCTATGAAACCATGAACTATTATGAGCGTTTGTGATGGATTTCATGGTACCCTACATGAGGGTTTTACTACATGTTGGTGGGATGATTTGTATTGAGTTTACTCATCTCATTTCACTCTTCAATTGCATGATTTTGAACAAGATCATGAATCCACTGAGTGGTTGATAAAATGACATGACAAGAATTTTCAAGTTATTGATGATCTATTACATGATTTACAAGTTAAGTGACTTCATGATGATTAAGGGCTTTCAAGTATGTATTGAATTTATGAAAAGTATATATTATATTGCAAGTATCAAGTTAAGCTTTATTTTAAGATTTTTACTTCTTGTGAGTCATTCGTGTTAAAGTAAGGGATCATGTATGCTTGTTATCTACTTTCATGTTCAAGTTAGGCTCACTATTAGAGGTCAAGCATGTTTATGAGCTACTTAAATCATGTTGTCATGTCTCTTACAAGTCTTTCATGTTATGATTAAAGTATGATTATTTCAAGTATTTTGTGGGATTTGACTTAGCACTGATTGAGACTTAAGATGGGAGCTCGACTCAAGGGGTCCTTATGTAAAGTCAGTCTCTAAATGTGCCACCATAGGATTTTACATGATCTTTCTTATGGCTTTCTAGTAGATCCATCTAATTATACAACACCTTGTAGAGGAAGTGACATACCTCGATCACCTTGATGAGGGGGTAACATGCCTCGGATTATTCATTATATGGCTACTATGGCAAGTAGAAAATACCTTGTCGAGGGGGTGACATACCTCAATCACCTTGCCAAGGGAGTGACATGCCTTGTATTCCAAGTAGTAGCTCGCTTGGTCTATGACTATTTTAAGGTCTCCTCCACACATGTATTATTTACTATGCAAGTTGAATGTTTTACAAGCATGTTTTATTATAAGCATTAATCATGCATACTATGTTGAGATTATGTATATCCATTGCTTATGATTATGCATTTTGAACATATTGGCTTATGTCTATGTTGCATTGCATCCCGCATACTTAGTATATTCAAATGTACTAACGCATACTCTATGCTTACATGATATTATCATGCAGGGGCCGGAGCTCATTTCAATTATCTTGTACGTGGCTAATTCGGTACTTTGGAGGTAAGCATTAGTGAGTCCTCAAGTCCGAGGACACTATCTACATTACTATTGTCATTTGAGACTTCTTTATGTTGAACACTTGTTATTATGAGGGTGAGCCGAGAAAGTGTCTTGGCCCCCACTCTATTCCAAGTTAGAGGTGTTGTTGGATATTATGCTATATTTATGCTATGAGTTTGACTCTTTTATACTTTTATGAATATCAAGATTTCCCTTAGTCTCACTTCCCCTTTTATTATATTTCTTGTTGTTGATTATTTTGCTTCCCAAATAAGGATGTGTGATTGATATGCTAAGAGGCTTGTTTGGGGTCCCTTCGGGTTCCCATTCACCTTGTCATGTCTAGGCCTTAGGCTTGGGTCGTGACAAGCGGTCAAGTTCAGCCATCATTGAACACATCGATAATCTGCCGAATGCGTACTTGATCACCTTTTTAGACATTTGCTAAAGGCATTGGTCACTATAACATTAGGCAACATGATTGTGCGTCTGATTCATCGAACATTCACCAATGTCATACTTTTATACCACACTTGAGGGGATGGACATTGCAAGATTAGATGGTCAATATAAGCATTCGGCGACATTATTTTCTACCCCATTTTTGACACTTTTGCTCCTTTAGACCTGTGTAGTTAATTTTTGTCCTCCCATACATTTTCATCCTCAAATCTAGCATCAAACACACAAATTGGTAGGTATATGAGGCACAAGAATATATTGAGGACATCATTTTCATGCTTTTTAAGCTCTATATGAGTGTAAAATGTACACTCATCAACACCTTTAACTTGAACTTTTGCTTTCCCTCAAGCAAATCAATATTAATCAATCCAAAACATAAACCACTTCTATGATTTTGAAGCCACAAAAGATGACTAAGGATTTCTCAAGACAAAGTCTATGCTCACATTTGCCAATGAGTTTGCTAATCAATGCCCGGAAAGATTGCCACCTTCCCTCACATCAAAGAAGATCCTTATGCACACAAAATCATTACATTAACTTCAAGGATCTTTCAAAACTCACACTCCCAAATGAGAAATGACATGTAACTTGTTACTCATAGTCTTGTCCTTATTCTTAATCAATGTTCACTCAATTTCATTCAGACTAGGATCATAAAGGACTTTGCTAGGGTTATAATGAAGGCTAAAGGATGAGTAGGATAGCATTTGGGTATAAGTAATTGATCCCTCCTTGAACTCTATGCAAAAATCTTTACTCTCAAGATTATTTTATTTCTCCTTTACTTTCTCTTCCTAATGACATCATTTTTCAATGAACCTCAACTTTCGGTGTCCCCCATGTAACTATTTTTCAAAGATTTCAGAGGGTCCTATTTTCAAACAAATTCTTTTCTTTCTTCTTGTTCAAACATTTTTCTTCTTTTTCTTTTTTTCATCATGCATGGACTCCTCCCACTCTCTCTTGTTTCTTTACTCAAACTTTTGAATGGGAGACACCTCTCTCTTACCAACACCCCCTACTTTGGCCTTTGGCCACAACTTTCGCTAATTTAAGCTCAAAGAGGGAATAGAGTTCAACAAAAAGGAATATCTTTTTGATTGAAAGTCTAGGATAACAAGGTTGCTAAGGAAAGGCTTAAGGCTCAACGTGGCTTAGAAGGATACAACTAATGTCAAGGATGCTATTTGGTCAAAAGTGGACCTAAAAGAAATCAAAGATGGCCTAAGTTCATCTTCCTAAACTGGATTCAACCAAGATAACACTTCAATACAAACCCAACAAGTTTTAGCTATTAATAACCATGCCTTTCAACAAATACCTCACCTCTCATGGCAAAATGGCTCCCAAATTCAAACAGCGGATAGACAACACGTATTTACAGTTTATTGATTATTACATGTCCAAGCTCAACTCACTTAGCCAACTCAAGATGCTTCCAATATATGTATGGATCATTTTCACATGAGATGGAATAATTGGTAAGTCAATGCTCCTCATCCATGGCACTATCTGAATCAAAGATATTGGTGATTAATATTTGAATTGCTAAAGACTTTGAGACATGACAAAATGCTTTTGAAGCAGCTTTTCATATATGTGTGGGTATTTTGCCAAAAATCCAAGACATCATCGGCACACATCATTCAAAATACATCTATCAAAATAAAATAAAAAAGAAGTAACTAACTATGATAATCCAAAATAATATTTACAAACACAAACTAAAAGGTAAAGGTTGTCATAATTACACATCAACAGAAACCCAAAAAATAAACATAACCCATTGTCTAAATAAAAACAATATCATCTAGAACATCATCAAAGAAACTAATATTGTAAATGCTCACCCCTTCCTAAAAAGAACACATTGTCCTCAATGTATAAGAACAACAATAATAAAGCTCAAAAGGAAAGAGTAAGAAAAAGAATCCCCTTGATCACTCGACATGTGGTGGTGGTATAGCTGATGAAGAGGTAATGAGAACATTTATGCCTGGGTCCTGGGGTGCAGGCTCTGAAATAGGTGTTGGAGTGGTGGACTTCACATCCATCTGTGGCTTCACATACTCTAGCTCATCTACATAAATGATCCATTAGTCCCAATCATGGACCTATCTTGAAGTGACTCTTTAGTGATGAAGGCTATAGTAACTTCCTTCATCGCCATCAACTTTCTATGCTCTGACAGGATAGTCTCAACTCCCAAAGCCTCCTCATTTGTCTCTGGGGACTCTAGCACGTAATCTTCTTTAGTCTCCTCATTTGAAACAACACCTATAGTAGCTTCGGAGGGGCACATCCACCGCTCCCCAAAGTGACATGATATCAGTGGGTTTCAATACGCACCTCTTTCTTTAGATCAACAATATTGGCCTTCAAAGCCATCGTGTCAGCACTCATACCACCCTTAGCCTCTAAAGAAGCTACCCTATCAGACAAAAGTAATTATCTTCACCTCACTGTCAACCTATCCTGCCTCAATTTTATGCCTTAATAATCTTCTTTTGCTTCTTTTCCTCATCTAGTCATGGGTCCAACTCAGCTGTTATAGCCCTCTCAATCAATCTAGGCAGGGAGGACTCGGTTCGTGTTATCAAGTTTGGCTAATCAAGTTATACCATAGATGGTAGCCTGTGTGATTTGGGGTCTACTGAAGCCTATGGCTCCAGCTATGTAGATGATGAAGGAGTGGGAATAAGAGAGGAAGGAGTTAAGGCAGAGGAAGAAGGCATACCTAACTCAGTTGCCAGTTTCAAAGTGTCGGTCTCAAGCATATAAACATTTATGACTGATATAATGTCTATCGGCTTCTTCCTAGCTTTATCCTCCTTATCTCACTCAAACTCAACCTCAATATGTCGAATGTTTATGGAAGTTGATGGAGTGATCTCAACTTCAATTTGCTAACAAAAGGTACTTTTGCTCTCCAGCACAATGATGTAATAAGGCTTAGGAAGGCAGAGAAGTTTGGAGTTGCTTGGACCGAGTAAGAATCTTTGGAGCTATAATTGGACCAAGGTTCAATTCCCTATGGTCCATCATACAACCCATCAATACCGCCTTACGGTACCAAAGGATAAATTGATTTTATGATAGCACAAGGTTGTTGTTGATAAAATCGAACTAAAAATCTCATAGGAATATTGAGCTCTTTCTTCTCAATCACCACCCTTTTATCCAACCATGAGGGGGTTTCAATACTAATCACCAGGGCAAATCATGCCTTGATATCATCGAGGGTCTTCTTTTTAACCATATTAGCAAGATCATGTCAAAGTTGAAATGTGCATCCCAACAAATTATTTATATCAGTCTCGTTGCAAGGGACAGGCACACCTCGCACTTTCGCAACATCCACAGGCCTTGGGGCAATTTTGACCCATCCCTTGCTCTTTGGAATGACCTTGGTATAGGACTCATAGAATTCACTGACCCAACTTGCCATATAAGGTTCCCAATATGTGGTAAAATATTGGAAACCATGGAACTTCAGAGTGTCTCACACTTTGGGATACCTGTCAACTATCCAGTTAGTAGATAACCTTTTCTTCTCGAAGATTATTCTCAGCCACGCAGCTTTCTACCAGTTTAGATGTCGTGGCCAATTGCCTCTCGGATGGTTTGGGAGGTTTGGAGGAGTGGGTCATGCATGGCAATTGTCTCTCGGACGGTTTGAGAGGTTTGTAGGAGTAGGTCATGCATATCTTTAGACCTTACCTCTATCCAGCGATGTTTTTGACTCGACTTCGAAGCCAAAAGCTCATGTATTGGGGTTTTGAACCCCATTTGTTCCTCTTGAAGCTAGTCCACTCAACTCCCAGAGATCCCTCCTCATCACTACTTGCATCTCCTTGCTCGATTAATTTCTATTTACCCTTGCCCCATATTTCCCTATAGGCCTTTGAGGTCTTTGTTTAGCCTACTCAGTAGCTATAAAGACTGCACAGGCTACACGTGATCAACCATGAGGCACAACTTCCTTGTGATGAGGCATATCTGTAAAACAATGCTAACATATGTGTAAGAATCAATAGTCCGGACGAAAGATTCAAAAATAAACCTCAAGAAAACATAGTTGGCAAACATGTCATTTTGCTCACCAAACTAATTAAATGGTCAAAATGATCGTCACCTTTCTTTACAGAATTCAGGGTCCAAATCATTGTCATATTTGGCAACAAATGTAGGTATTCAACGATCTTCCGAATAGAGTTCGTGGTCAACAGTACTGTCTCCAAAATTGACTAGCAAAGCAAATTCCCCAAAAATCAAACTTTTACATACTAACCAGAAAACGAGGGAATTTTCAAAACACATGCCTTACCAACACATTATCACATACCAGCACAAGCCTAGTTCTTTATAACAGTCACATCATGAATATGAATTGGACCAAACGACGACTTTATCCTTAAGAAAGATATCACCCACTCTATCATTGGGCAAGTTAAGTCGCATGATCAAGTTCTCGGGTTACTCATACTTCACCCACAACACAAAGGCAAATAAACCCATAATTCATGCATTCACATCAATATCTTAAGCAATCAACTTCATATTCCCCAAAAAGGTAACACATCAAGGCAATTTGGTCAAATTGGGACAAAATACTAACATATGGAATGATTAGGTACCACAATGTTCAATTATGACTTGGACCCATCACATTTGCACAATCAATTTTTCGTCAAATATCAATATATACAAGACCCAAATAATTAGGTGCAAATAGAAACCTAAGATTCTAATGACATCATTCGAATAAGGCATACCATGATTCTCAATGATTTCCCACATCATACATTGAATCTCATGCTTCTATAACCAAACTTAGGGGTGGGTGTTTGGTTCTTTGGTTCGGTGTTATTAAAGTTCGATTCGATTTTTTAAAAATGAACACCATACTCTGCACCAAATAGATCAGTTCGGTTCGATTTTTTCAACTTCAGTTTGATTTATTTCGATATTTTTGAAATGGTTTTTTGGTGCAAATTAAAAATAAAGTAAAAATGATTAAATAGTAATTTGCACTTAACAATTTGCTTACTGAGCACATTATTTTATACTTTCCAATTTTCTCACAATTAATATGTGAAATGAATTGTTAAGAAATTAACAATCTCCTTTTAAAAGTGAAAACTTTCTAGTCTGCTCACATATATTTCTTCTGTGTCGTCGTCGTATATATATATATATATACACGCACACACATATATATATGTGTGTCTATGTGTGTGGAAACTTGCCTCTGCAACTGGCCAAGCTTGGATCTGGGCAAACGCTTTGAGATCATCACCTTCTTTGAGAACCTTCAA
>JAOTQJ010148905.1:0-32848 GCA_025642045.1 Solanum sejunctum
AGTGAAATAATATGAGAAAACTCAATGCAAATCAACCCACCAACATATAGTAAAACCCTCATGTAGGGTACCTTGAAGTCCATCATCAAATCTCATAATAGATTATAGTTTCATAGCTCAAAACATGTATAGCCTCAATAGACAAAACCAATTCATGGTATAAAGTTGAAATAGATAGACATGTATAATCAATCAATATTTCATAAAATTCCAACATAATTTATAATTATAATCCATAATAAGAAATACCCATAGATGATATAACTTGAAAACATGTAATTTTCATAAAAAGGAATAATGGGCTCCACGGGTGAAAGGACTCAATGGATGAAACCCACATACCTCAAACTTGGATTTTCTTGAGATGAGCTTGAAGGAAATTTAGAGGTTGAAGCGAATCCTTGAGTTCAAAAGATAAGCTTGAAATCCTTGAAATTTTAATGAGACATTTGGTTGAGTCTTGGAGAGGTTCTTGTGAGGTTTTTGAGTGATATAGAGTTAAAAAAAAATAGCTAAGTATGGGTGTTCACACGTATAAGTAGGCTAGTGGTTATGACCACAATGCCCTGGGCCAACACGGAAAAATATTAATGAAAAATTAACACTTATCTGGTCCATGACCAGGACCCAATGTGAAGACAAAATTAACACTGATCTGCGCCCCTGGAGCCTCACGGCCAATGTACAGATGCTCTCTAGAAATTGTAAATTAGCAAAATTTATTTTTCGCTATGGGTCCTCTAAAATATCAAGGTTATACCCACTTTCCACTCAATTTTGCCTCCAATTTTATCTCCTGATAGAGAATATAAAGTCAGATTTTTGATATCACGCACGAATTTTGAGATATATAGAAATTACGATTATGGACAGTTTTGAAGCTGAATTTGGGGCATTAAATATCTCCCCCCTTGGGAACATTCATCCCCGAATGTCAAAGAAACATATATAAGAGAAGTAATCATGAAGATTTCAGCCTAACATGAATGCAACAAATTCATTTAAACATCATTTTCAAAAAGTCTCAACATGAGTGTCAAAAATCACCACAAACTTGTTACCATGAACATGAATGCATGCAAAATGATATTAGGGCTGAAACTTAACACTTGAAATCATATAGGCGACTTAAAATTAGTGCTTTCAGTATGAGTAGAGTGGAAGAGATATGGATATCGCTTTTTCATGTCTGCCTTAGCTTCCCATATGGCACTTTCAACTTGTTGGTTCCTCCGAAGGACCTTGACGACAGCTACATCTTTATTCCTCGACTTCTTCACTTGTCTATCCAAAATCTACACCAGGACCTCCTCATAGATCAAATTATTTGTTACGACACCCACAACATCCAACGTACTATAGCACTTGGGTCACCCACACATTTTTTCGACATGGAAGACCGAGTGAACCACATTCATCTCCATAGGCAACTCTAACTCATATGCAACCTTACCTACTCTCCTCGAAACTTTGTAAGGACCCAAAAACCTTGGCCTTAATTTCCCTTTCTTGCAAACCAGACCACACCCTTCATAGGTGAGACCAAGTAAACCGAATCACCAACCTTAAACTCAAGATCTCTTCTCCTCTCATTGGAGTAGGACATTTGTATACTTTGGGATATTTTCAATCTCTATGTTATCAACCTCATCTTCTCCAAGGCTTCCATGACCAAAGACGGACCTATCAAAGCCATTTCTCCCACTTCAAACCACCCCATTGGGGATCTACAATGCTTACCATAAAGAGCTTCAAAGGGAGCCATACCAATGCTTGAGTGGTAGCTATTATTATAAGCAAACTCATTGAGTGGAGGATGCTCATCCTAACTACCCTTAAACTCTAAAACACAAGCTCTAAGAGTATCCTCAAGAGTTTGGATAGTTCTTTTGGCTTGACCATCCATTTGACGATGAAAAGTTGTGCTAAGCTTAACCTAGGTACCAAGATCTGTTTGGAAGGACCTCCCAAAGTGAGAAGTGAATTGAGTACCACGATTCAAAATGATAGAAAAGGGCACCCTATGCAATATAACAAAATCATGTATATACAACTTGGCATAACTTTGGCACCATAAGTGGTTTTGACCAGCAAGAAGTGAGCCGACTTTATCATTCTATCCACAACAATCCAAATAGAGTCAAAATATTTTCTAGTCTTAGGCAACCTAACCACAAAATCCATGTTGATCTCCTTCCACTTCCAAGTATGAATCTTTATATCTTAGGATAGGCCACCCAACCTTTGATTTTTGGCTTTTACTTGTTGGAAATCTTACATTCGGATATGAACTTGGCAATGTCCCTCTTCATACCACCCCACCAATATACCTCTCTCAAATCTCTATACATCCTTGTAGAACCAGGGTGAATGGAACAGGATAAATTATGGGTCTCCTTCAAGATCAATTCTCTCAAGTGATTCATATTTGGCACACACAATCTACCTTGGTACCTAAGGGCACCATTTCCCCATTGGGAGAAAACCTCTACTTTACCATCTCCCACCAACGCCTTCAACTCTAGCAAGGTGAGGTCAAGATCTTGTTTTGCTTTTACCTCTTCAATCAAGAAAGATTTATGACCATCTAAATGACCCCAAAAAGTGCCAAGAATGTGCCTCAAAAGTGCCCATAATCGTAATTTTCATGTATCACCAAATTCATTCGTGATATCAAAAATCTAACTTCATATTCGTGATTAGGGGAAAACATTAAGTGCGAGATGGGCCTAACCCTGATTTTAGAGCAATCATATCAAAATTTGAAATTCTAAAAATGCAATTTTCAAAGAGGTTTTCGCGCCCCTTGAGCGATGTGGCCAAGGTTCGTACATATGTTTTTTTTGCCAGTTTTTGTTTTTCGATCCAAGGCCTTTGGGTCTTGGGCATAAGCCTCTCCATGCATAAAAACACCTATACTTAATCATTTTTCAACATCATATCATACAAGACATTCCCCAAAACCTTTTCAAACACTTAGACAAATATTTTACTCAAATCAAGGGTCCCGAACTCATTCCGGATCTTAAGTAATTCAGTCAAGCTTTAAGTTTTCAATTAAATATTCATCAAGGAATTCTCCAAAGTTGAGGTATGTGGGTTCGAACCATTGGGTCCTTTCACCTATTATTCCTAACCTTCTTTTTTACATAAATTGCATGTTTCTAAGTTGATTTACTTATGGATTTTACTTATTATGAATCTGCTTATTAACTATGTTGGGGTTTCATAAAATTGTAATTGTTTAAGCATATTTTGAAATATGAATCTATGATCCATTATGTGAAGTGAGGAAGGGTTTTGATATATCTTGCATGAGGGTATTACCATGTGTTGGTGGGTGGTTTTACATGGATTTTTCTTGCATGATTTCACTCTTGAATTACATTGTTTTATACTAGCATTATACATTCGCCAAGTGTTCGATAAAATGTCTGGTTTTTTGACCTATGACTTGAATGACTTTATGATGATAAAAAAAGTATATATACGAGTTGTTATCATGGAAAGTATCTATCGTGTTGCAAGTGACCATACTAAAGATGATACGTATATACCTCATCCACCTTGTTGGGTGATGGCAATCCTGTACTACTATAGATAAGGGGTATATACCTCATCCACCTCGTTGGGTGGTGAAATTACCATACTACCATAAATGAGGGGTATATACCTCATCCACCTTGTCGGGTGGTGCCAATCCCGTATTACCATAGATGTGGGATATATACCTCATCCACCTTCCAAGTAGGTGGCATACCGTTGGATTTCAAGTACTAAGTTGGTTGGTCTATGATGATGGTCTCTTACTATATATGTCATATGTTCTATATAAGCATGTTTACTTCAAACGTCATTCATGCATATCATGTTGCTAATATACTATCTCTTACTTATGATCATGTATTTAGATTATGTTTCTTATCTCATGTTGCATTGCATCGTACATACTTAGTCTATTCAAATGTACTAATACATACTATACGCCTACATGATGTTACCATGTACGAATAGGAGCTCCACTGGATCACCTTCCTCCGCATGGCTAGTACCATCTCTTCAAGCAAGCTTGGTGAGTCCTCAACTCTGAGGATGATATCTTTTGTTCCTACTTATACAAAGGCTCTCTTTATCATGTTGTATACTTTTGATAATGAGGATGAACTCAAAAAGTTGCCTTTGCCCTTGCTAAATTCTAAGTGTAGAAGTGTTGTTGGATAAGTTTTGTGATGATGCTATGAGCTTTGAATCTCTTGACTCTTGTATGTTTTAATCTAAGAAATATTTCCTTAGTACCTTTGCCCTTATTTTTATTCTCTTATTATTGTTTAATTGCTTCCGCAACCAAGGATGTATAATGATATGTTAAGAGGCTTATTTGGGTTCCCTTCGGGTTCCCTATTCATCGTGTCCTGTCTAGGCCTTAGGCTTAGGTCCTGACAAACCTGGTATTAGAGCACTAGGTTGTTAATGGTCCTTAACATCTAATACACTGCGTTGATTAGTGTCTTGTTCATGGTTGTGAAGTACACCACAACTATGAGCAAGAGGCTATGAGGCATTTTAGGAAATGTTTCCCTTCTTCTTACTCTATGTCATGCTGTAGAAGTTAAGACAAGGTTTTCTCCCTAACGAATGTTCTTTACCATTTTTAAATCATGCCTAAAACCAAAGAAAGAAGAGCCTATACACCCGAAGAGCAATAAGCTCATAGAGAGCTCCAGGATGCTCTCACCTTACTAGCTTAAACCATTAGTAATCAAGTCAATCAAGGGACCTAAGATCCTCATGCTCCTACTCTGGCATCTAGGATAAGGGATTTCATGAGGATGGACCTACCAAAGTTCAGTGGGTCTAAAGTGGATGAGGACCCTCAAGAATTTATTGATGAGGTGTACAAAGTGTTGTCTATTTTGCGTGTTAGATCAGAAGAGAAAGTGGAATTGGTGGCTTACCAACTCAAAGGGGTGTCCCAAATATGGTATACTCAATCGAAGGAGGAGAAAGGGATCAATAATGTGATTCTATGGGAGGCGTTTAAGGCTGCATTCCTCAACCGCTTCATCCCTCTTGAGCTTAAGAAGGCCAAATTGATGGAGTTCATGAATTTGAAGTAAGGGTCCATGAGTGTGAGGGAGTTCCCTCAAGTTCAGCCAACTATTTAAATATGCTCCACACTTGGTTGCCGACCCTGGGACTAGAATAACCGAGTTTGTGATGGATGTATCCAATTTGGTGAATAAAGAATGTTGTGCTACCATGTTGATCAGTGACATGGATTTGTCCTACCTTATAACTTATACCGAACAATTGGAGGGGGAAAAGTTGAGGGATAGAATGGGTAATGAGGCTAAGAGGTCCTATTTTAAATGAACATTCCATAGTCCCAAGGGTGGCCGATTTCATTAAGGCCAAGTGTTTTCTCATGCTCCTAATAGAAGGTTTGCCAATGACTACCCTAGGGCCCAAGATAATGGCGGTGTGGTGCCTAATGCTATATGTCCAAGATATGGTAAGGGTCATAGTGGCCCATGCTTGAAAGATATCAATGCTTGTTTTGGTTATGGGGAAGTAGGCCAAAAGATGATTGATTGTCCACCTGATCGCAACAAGGGAAAAGATGTTCGTCCACAAGGCTGAGGTACATACGCAGTTCCTTTAGGGAGAGGAGGCCAACAAGGTGGTGCCCCAAGGCACAATCAGTTCTATGCTTTTCAATGAAGGCAAGCGGTAGATGAGGTGCCCGATGTTGTCATCAGTATGTTAAAAGTCTTTGATTTTGATATGTATAAATTGATGAACTCAGGTGCCATTCTTTCTTTTGTTACTCCTTTTGTTGCCAAAAAGTTTCATGTTGAGCCCTAATTGTTGTATGAGTCTTATAAGGTGTCTACTATCATTGGTGGACATATTATTGCTACAAAGGTCTATAGAAATTGTCCCATTTGTATTCTGCATAACATTTTGCCTTGTGATCTTGTTGATTTGGATATGGTGGATTTTGATGTCATTCTTGGGATGGATTGGTTGCATGCATATTATGCCTCTATTGATTGTAGAACCCATAGGGTCAAATTCCAATTTCCAAATGAACTCGTTCTTGAGTGGGAGAGTCAGGATGTGATGGTCAAGCGTAGGTTTATCTCTTGCATTAAAGCCTAAAGGTTAATTTGTAAGGGGTTTCTCTATCATCTTTTGAGGGTTAGGTATGTGGATTCTGAAGTCCTTCCCATAGAGTTGGTTCTAATGGTTAATGAGTTCCTTGATATCTTTCCAAATAATCTTCCTGGTGTTCCTCCCCAAAGGAAAATAGACTTTGGTATAGATCTCCATCCCAATACTAAACCTATTTCTATTCCTCCTTACTATATAGCCCCGATGGAGTTGAAAGAGTTGAAAGAACAATTAAAGGATTTGTTGGAGAAGGGTTTTATTAGTCCTAGCCAATCACCGTGGGGTGCATCAGTGTTGCTTGCGAAGAAGAAGGATGGTTCTCTTAGAATATGTATTGTCTACCAACAACTTAATAGAGTCACCATCCAGAATAAGTACCCTCTACTAAGGAATGACGATCTTTTTAAACAACTTAAATGGGCTAGTCACTTCTCGAAGATTGATCTTTAATCCAGGTATCACCAAGTGAAGGTGAGGGAGTGTGACATTCCTAAGATGGCCTCCCGGACTAGGTATGAACACTATGAATTTATGGTGATGTCCTTTAGGTTGACCACTAAACTGGCTATCTTTATCGATCTTATGAATAGGGTCTTCAAACCCTACCTTGATTTGTATATGGTTGTTTTCAGTAATGATATCTTGATCTATTCCCATAGTAAGGAGGAGCATGTGAGTCTTTTGAGGGTGGTGCTACAAAAATTGAGGGAAGAGAAGTTGTATGCTAAATATGAGAAGTGTAAATTTTGCTTGCAAGAGGTTGCCTTTCTAGGTCATGTGGCGTCAGGGGATGATATTAAGGTGGATCCTAAAAAGGCAGAAGTTATTAGAAATTGACCTAGACCTTTGACTTCATCAGACATTAAAAGCTTCTTGGGCTTAGCGGGTTACTATCGTACGTATGTGAATTGGTTCTCTTCTATTGTTTCTCCTATGATAGAGTTGACCCAAAAGAAAGCAAAGTTTGTGTGAACCAATGAGTATGAAAAGAGTTTCCAAACCTTGAGTGATAAGCTTGTCTCTGTCCCCATCTTGTCTCTACCAGAAGGGTTGAAAGGGTTTGTTGTGTATTGTGATGCCTCCCAGATTGCGTTGGGGTGTGTTTTAATGCAAAATGGTAAGGTGATAGCTTATGGCTCTAGAAAACTTAAGGTGCATGAAAATAATAACCCTACTCATGATCTTGAATTAGCCACTGTGGTATTTGCTTTGAAAATTTGACGTTATACTTATATGGGGTGCATGTTGATGTGTTTACCAATCATAAGAGTCTCTAATATGTGTGCACTCAAAAAGACCTCAACTTGAGACAACGAAGGTGGTTAAAGCTTCTTAAGAACTATGATATGAGTGTATACTATCACCTCGGTAAGGCTAATATGGTGGTTGATGCTTTGAGTAGGGTGTCTATAGGTAGCCTAACACATGCTAATGATGATGGCAAAGAGGTGGCTATAGAAGTTCATCGTGAAATAACCCCAAAAAGTGCTCGAACATGTGTCTCAGAATGCCCAGAATTTTAAATTACATATATCTCAAAATCCATGCATGATATCAAAAATCCAACTTTATATTCTTGTTCAGGGGGTCAAAATTTGGGAGGGTGAGGGTCTAACCCCAATTTAAGAGCAAAAGATTAGCAATCATGAAATTTGAAGAATGCAATTTCCAGCAGGCAATCTGCATCCTCCACGCGATGTGGACTAGTATAAAAAGATGTCTGTTATTTTTTAAGTCTGTCCAAGACTTCTAAGTCTTGGACCTAAGAGTTCCCAAACATGTTTTTACCTATACTTAGCCATATTTCACCCTAATATCACTAATATTCACTTAAACGCTTAGTAATATTTTTCACTCTCAAATTCAAGTCTCAAACCCTCATCCGTAACTAAGGTTTTCCTTCAAGGTTCTCGTTCAAGCTTCAAGTCTCCATCTCAAACCTTCACCAAGCTCATCTCCAAGATAAGGTATGTGGGTTTCTATCATAGGTTCCTTTTACCCATAATACCCAACCTTCCTTTTACTCAAATTGCATGATTTAAAGTTGATTTATAAATGGGTCTTGCGTATTATGAAATTCACTGCACACTATGTTAAAGCTATGTGAAATTGTGACTTTTTTGCTATGTTTTGAGCTATAAACCTTGGATCTATTGTAATATTTGATATGGGGTTTTAATGTATATTACTTGAGGGTATTGCAAGGTGTTGATTGATGGTTTTACAATAGATTTTCTTTCATAATTTTATCTCTATATTTCATGGTTATATACTAGCATTACATACACTCTAAGTGTTTGATAAAATGTTCGGATGTGGTTTCTTGAGGAATTGAAGGTCCAAAGCATGAGATATTATATGATTAATGCTATGATAATGAAAGAAGCTTATGTATATCTTATAATTTGTATAAAGTGTGGCATTAGACTATGCTTGATCTGGGGGGACTAAGAGCCCAGATAACCTTTTTGAGGGGTTTGTACCTCGATAATCGAAGTGAGGGTTTGTACTTAGAAATCATGTTAGGGGTTTGTACTTTGCCACCAAGGTAATGAGGTGAAATTATCATCAACCATGTGAGGGTTTGTACCACACGACCAGAGTGATAGGGTGAAACCATCATCAACCAACCAAGGGGTTTGTACATTGGAAATCTAGTCTGGTCTCTTCTACACATATGATATCCTATATGAGCATGAGTTAGTTAAGCATGTTTTACTTATACATTGATCATACATGTCATATTATTATATTATACCTATTGCCTAATGTTATGCACTTTAATTAAGGTGTCTATCTCTTGTTGCATTGCATCTTACATACTTAGTACATTCATACATACTAACGCATGCTCTTACCTATATGATATCACCATGTAGAAACCAATGCACAAGTTGATCATCTCCTTCTCTATGTGGCTAAATCAGTACTACTCAAGCTTGTTGGTGAGTCCTTTACTTCGGTGACCTTAGTCTATGTTGCTCTTATTATGTGCTGAGACATTCTTTTTCATGTTCTAGTTTGACTATGAAGGTGAGCCTGGTTGCTTTGTGTTGTTCCCCACTCTTATCTATGTATTAGAAGTGTTTATTGGACATGTTATGTATCTATGATATGAGCTTTGACTCGTTTTCTCTTGATTATGATGTTATGCAAGCTTTCCCTTTAGCCCCTTTGCCCCTATTATTACTCTTTATGTCTTCTATATGCTTCTACGACCAATAATGTGAAATGATAAGCTAAGAGTCTTATTTGGGATTCATTTAGATTCTCTATTTGTCGTGTCATGTCTAGGCCCTAGGGTTGGGTCATAAAAAACTTGGTATTAGAGCACTTGGTTGATAGATCCTCGGGGTCTAAAATAATGCGTTAATTAGAGTCATATTCATGGTTGTGAAGTGCACCATGACTGTGAATAGGAGGCTATGAGGCGTCTTAAGAAATGTTTCCCTTCTTTATGTTCTAAGTCGTGCTATAGAGTTGTGGTAAGTTTTCCCCTAATAATTGTTCTTTTCTATGCTAGATCATGCCTAACACTTGAGGACAAAGGGCCCAAACTCCCGAGGAGCAACCTACTAATGGTAAGCTCCGAGAAGCCCTCACTATGCTTGCCGAAATTGTGGCCAACCAAGTCAATCAAGAGGTCCAAGCCCCTCATGCTACCACCTCGGGAGCTAGGATAAGGGACTTCATGAGGATGAAACCTCTGATGTTCTATGGGTCAAAGGTGGATTAAGATCTACAAGAGTTCATTAATTAAGTCTACAAGATCATGAATATCATGGGTGTTGGGCCGAATGAAAAGGCGGAATTGGTGGCATACCAACTCAAAAGGGTAGCCCAAATATGGTATGATGAATGGAAGGGTGAGAAGAGAATTGGTAATGTGGTGCTTTGGAAGGAGTTCAAATTGGCTTTCCTTAATTGGTCTTTTCAATCTTGAGCTTAGGAAAGCTAAGTTGGTGGAGTTTATGAACTTGAAAAAAGGTGCTATGAGTGTGAGGGAGTATGCCCTTAAGTTTAATCAACTTTCAAAATACGCTCCTCTGGTGGCCGATCCTAGATCTAGGATGAACAAGTTTGTGATGGGTGTCTTTGACTTGGTAAGTGTGAATGTCTCCACTTTGCTAATTAGTGACATGGACTTAGTTGATGACCTATGCCTAGCAAATGTAGGAGGAGAAATTAAGGAAGATAAGGGGTATGAGGCCAAAAGGGCTTGGTAAATTCCAAAAAGGTGCTAGATTTTGTCAAGGCCAAGGACCTTCTCATGCTACTAATAGGGGGTTTTCCAATGACTTCCCTAGGACTCAAGGTGTTTGTGGTGTGGTCCCTATTGATATGTGCCCTTAATGTTGAAGGATCCATAGGGGCCCATGTTCGAATGGTTATAATGGATGCTTCGAATGTCGGAAACTCGATCGAAAGAAGGTGGATTGTCTAATAAACTGTGGCAAACACCAGGGTGCAAATGAGGTTCCATTGGTTAGAGGTGGCCCTTAAGGTGGTGCCCCAAGGCATAATTGGTTTTATGCTCTACATAGGAGGCAAGGGGTTGGTGAGGTTCCCTATGTTGTTACTGGTATGTTGAAAATCTTTGACTTTGATGTATATGCCTTGATTGATCCGAGTGCCACTCCTTTCTTTATTACCCCTTTTGTTGCTAAAAAGTTCTATGTTGACCCTGAGTTGTTGCGTGAGTTATATGAACTGTCTACTCCTAATGATGCCTTGATTGTTGTTAGGAAAGTTTATAGAAGTTGTCCTATTTGTATTTTGCATAAGTTGTTGCCTTGTGATCTTCTTGAATTAAACATGGTAAATTTTGATGTCATTCTTGGGATGGATTGGTTACACGCCTACTATGCTTCTATTGATTGTAGAACCCATAGGGTCACATTCCAATTTCCAAATGAACCCATCCTTGAGTGGAAAAGTCAAGATGTGGTCAAAGGTAGATTGATTTCTTGCATCAAAGCCCGTAAATTGATCTCCAAGGGGTGTCTTTACCATCTAGTGAGGGTTAAAGATGTGGAGTCCAAAGTCCCATCTATAAAGTCGGTTCCAGTTGTAAATGAGTTTCTTAAAGTCTTACCAAATGACCTTCTCGATGTTCCTCCTGAAAAAGAGATATATTTTTGCATAGAATTCATCCTCGATACTCAACCTATCGCCATTCCCCCTTACCGTATGGCCCCGATGGAGTTGAAGGAGTTAAAGGAGCAACTGAAATATTTATTACAGAAGGGATTTATTAGGCCTAGCCAATCACCTTGGGGTGCTCTGGTGTTATTTATGAAAAACAAGGATGGATTCCTTAGGATATTTAGTAACTACCGGCAACTAAATAGGGTCACTGTAAAGAATATACATCCTTTTCCAAGAATTGATGATTTGTTTGACCAATTTCAAAGGTCTAATTTCTTCTCTAATATTTATCTTTGGTCTAGGTATCATCAAGTAAGGGTGAGGGGAGTGTGATATTCCCAAGGCGGCCTTTCGGACTCGATATGGGCATTATGAGTTTGTGGTGATGTCTTTTGGGTTGACTAATGCACCGACCATCTTCATGGACCTAATGAATAGGGTCTTCAAACCCTACCATGATTTCTTTGTTGTGGTCTTCATTAATGATATTTTGATCTATTCACATAGCAGGGAGGAGCATATGGCGCATTTAAAGGTTGTGTTGCAAAGATTGAGGGAGGAGAAAATTTATTCCAAATATGAAAAGTGTGAATTTTGGTTGAAGGAGGTAGCATTCTTGAGTCTTATAGTGTCGGGGGATGGTATCAAAGTGGATCCTAAGAAAACTGATGTGATTAAACATTCGCCTAGACCATTGACCCTATCGAATATTTGAAGTTTCTTGGGCCTAGTGGATAATTATAGAAGGTTTGTGAATGGATTCTCCTCTATTGCTTCTCCTATGACAAAATTGACTCAAAATAAGATTAATTTTGTGTGGACAAATGAGTGTGAGAGGAGCTTCCAAACATTGAAAAACAAGTATGTGTCTGCTCCTATATTGTCACTACCGGATGGGCTTGAGGGATTTGTGGTGTATTGTGATGCTTCCCTGGTTAGTTTGGGTTGTGTGTTGATTCAAAATGGTAAGGTCATAGCTTATGCTTCTAGACAACTCAAGGCACATGAAAAGAACTACCTTACCCATGATCTAGAGTTAGCCGTCGTTGTGTTTGTATTAATGATTTGGTGTCACTACTTGTATAGGGTACATGTTGGTGTGTTCACCGATCATAAGCTCCTCCAATATGTTTTTACTCAAAAATATCTCAACTTGAGGCAAATAAGGTGGCTAAAATTTCTTAATGACTATGACATGAGTGTGCATTACCATCCCGGTAAGGCAAATATTATGGTAGATGCTTTGAGTCTAGTGTCTATGGTAGCATAGCTCATGTTGATAGTAGTGGTAAGGAGATGGCTAAGGAGGTGCACCGATTTGCTACATTAGGGGTTAGGTTGAAAGAAGTGGATGATGGTGTTGTTGTTGATGGGTCTAAGTCTTCATTGGTTGATAAGGTGATAGCAAAACAAGATCGTGACTCCTCCTTAATTGAATTGAAGGTCTTGGTGAAAGAGGGCAAAGTAGATCTTGTCTCCCAAGGAGGAGATGGTGCTCTTAGGTACCAAGGTAGATTGTGTGTGCCGTGTGTTGATGGTTTGAGGGAGAAAATCCTTGATGAGTCCCATAATTCTTCTTATTCTATCCACTCCAGTTCCACCAAAATGTATAGAGATTTGAGAGATGTATATTGGTGGGAAGGAATAAATAGGCATATTACCAAATTCGTTTTCGGTTGCCATAGTTATCAACAAGTCAAACCTGAGCATGAAAGGCCTGGTAGCCTAACCCAAGACATAGAGATTCCTACTTGGAAGTGAGAGGTGATTAATATTGATTTTGTGGTTCGGTTGTCCAAGACTAGAAAAGGATTTGATTCCATTTGGGTTGTGGTTGATAGAATGACGAAATCAGCTCTCTTTCTATCGGTTAAGATCACATATAGGGCTGAAGAGTATGCAAGGTTGTACATCCATGAATTAGTGAGGTTACATGAGGTTCCTTTTTCCATCATATCGAATCATGGTGCACAATTCACTTCACACTTTTGGAGATCTTTTCAAAGGGGTCTTGGTACAAAAGTTCACCTTAATATGACCTTTCATCCTAAAACGGATTGCCAAGTTGAATGAACCATCTAAATACTTGAGGATATGCTTAGGGATTGTCTCTTGGAGCTTAAGGGTGGTTGGGATAACCATCTTCCTTTGATTGAGTTTGCGTACAACAATAGATATCACTCTAGTATCAGTATGACTCCTTTTGAGGCTCGTTATAGGAGATGTTGTAGATCACCGGTTGGTTGGTTTGAAGTTTGCGAGGTGGCTTTATTAGGACCCGATCTCATTATGGAGGCTTTTGATAAGTTAAGATGATTAGGGAAAGGTTGAAAACAGCCCAAAGTCATCAAAAATCCTATGCCGATATGAGGAGAAGAGACCTTGAATTAAAAGTGGGTGATTGGGTTTATTTGAATGTTTCTTCAATGAAAGGTGTTGTCTGTTTTGGTAAAAAGGGGAAGTTGAGTCCAAGATATATTAGTCCTTATAAAGTGATAAAGAGGGTTGCCAAGGTAGCTTATGAGTTGAAGTTCCCTGGTGAAATGAATTTGGTTCACTGGTGTTCCATGTCTCTATGTTGAGGAAATATGTTGGTGATCCTAATGCTATTGTGCCTCTTGATGTTATGGGTGTAATTGAGGATAACTTGAATTATGAGGAGGTTCTAGTTATGACTTTTTATAGGCAAGTGAACAGATTAAGGAACAAGGAGGTGGCATCCGTTAAGGTCCTTTGGAGGAACTAACAAATTGAAAGTGCTTCTTGGGAGGGTGAAGCGGACATGAAAAGCGGTATCCTTATCTCTTCCACTCCACTCAAGCCTAAGGTACTAATTCTAAGTCCCCTATGTGATATCAATTCTTGTATTTCATCCCCTATGTCATTCATATGCATTCATGTTTAAGTTGACAAATTTGTGATGATTTTACACTTATGTTGGGGTTTTGAAATGGTGTTTAAGTGTAATATTGCATTCTTGTTGGGACTGATTTGTTCATGATTACTCTTGTATTGTACATCTTTTTTACATTCACGGATGAATGTTCCTAAGGGGGAGATATTGAAATGACTCCAGAAAGTATACAAAAATGTGCCTTGGAATGCTTAAAATTTTAAATTGCATATATCTCAAAATCTGTGCCCGATATCGAATATCCAACTTCAGATTCTTGTTCAACGGGTCAAAATTAGGGGGAAGAGAGTCTAACCCCGATTTAAGAGCAAAATAGCAATTATAAAATTTCAACAATGCAATTTCTAGTGAGCAATCCACGTCCTCCACACTACGCGCACTAGTATAAAAAGGTGTCTATTTTTTTAAAGTCGGTCCAAGACTTCAAAGTCTTGGGCCTAAGTGTTCCCAAATGTATTTTTACCTATATCTAGCCATATTACATGCTCATATCACCCTAAATATTTCTTGATACTCACTCAAACACTTAACCATATTTTTTACTCTCAAATTCAAGTCACAAACCCTCATCCGTAACCAAGGTTTTCCTTCAAGGTTCTCCTTCAAGCTTCAAGTCCCCATCTCAAATCTTCACCAGGCTCATCTCCAAGATAAGGTATATGGCTTTTTTTTCATAGGTTCCTTTCATCCATGATACCCAACCCTCCTTTTACTCAAATTGCATGATTTAAAGTTGATTTATAAATGGGTCTTACTTATTATGAAATTCACTGCAACTATGTTAAAACTATGTGAAATTATGATTGTTTTGCTATGTTTGATCTATAAATCATGGATCTATTGTAAGATTTTATTAGAAGTTTCAATTTATGTTGCTTGAGGGTGTTATAAGGTATCGATTGATGGTTTTACAATACATTTTTTTGCATGATTTTATCTCTAAATTTCATGATTTTATACTAGCATTACACACCCTCTAAGTGTTTAATAAAATGTCCAGATGTGATTTCTTGAGGAATTGAAGGTCCAAAGCATGAGATATAATATGATTGATGTTATGTGAACGTTTATGTATATGATATATTCTATATAAAGTGTTGCATTAGACCATTCTTGATCCGGGTGGACGAAGAGCCTGGATAATATTGTCGAGGGGTTTGTACCTCAATAACAAAGGTAGGGCATTGTACTTATTAACCATGTGAGGGGTTTGTACTTCACTACTAGGATGATAAGGTGAAATTATCATCTACCATATGAAGGGTTCGTACTACACCACCAAGTGATGGGGTGAAACCATCATCAACCAACCAAGGGGTTTGTGCTTTGGAAATCTAGCTTGGTCTCTTCTATACATATGATATCCTATATGAGAATGAGTTACTTAAGCATGTTTTACTTATATGATGATCATACATGCTATATTGTTATATTATGCCTATTATATATTGTTACATATTTTGATTAAGGTTCCTATCTCTTATTGCATTGCATCTTATATACTTAGCATATTCAAACATACTAACGCATACTCTTGCCTACATGATACCACCATGTAGGAACCGATACCCCAGTTGATCATCCTCCTCCTCTACATGGCTAGATCAGTACTACTCAAGCATGTTGGTGAGTCCTTCACTTCGGGGACCTTAGTCTATGTTGCTCTTATTATGTGTTGAGATATTCTTATTTATGTTCTAGTTTGACTATAAGGTTGAGCTTGGTTGCTTTGTCTTACCCCCGCTTTTATCAATGTATTAGAGGTGTTTGTTGGATATGTTACGTATCTATGATATGAGCCTTGACTCTTTGTTTCTTTATTGTGATGTTATACAAGTCTTTCCCTTAGCCCCTGTTCTTACTCTTTATGTCTTCTATATGCTTCCCTGGCCAATGATATTAAATGACAAGTTTAGAGGCTTGTTTGGAGTTCCTTCGGGTTCCTATTCGCCATGTGACATCTAGGCCTAGGTTTGGGTCGTGACACATCGGTTGGCTAGATTAGGAGTTAGGTTGGAGGAGGTTGATAATGGCGGTATTGTGGTTGTTGATGGCTCTAAATCTTCATTGGTTGAGGAGGTGAAGGCAAAACAAGATCTTGACCCCCCCTTTGTTAGAATTGAAGGCCTTGGTGAGATATGGCAAGGTGGAGATTTTCTCCCAAGGGTAAAATGTTGCCCTTAGGTACCAAGGTAGGTTATGTTCGCCTAATGTTGAGGATTTGAGGAAGAAGATTCTTGACGGGGCTCATAATTCTTCCTATTTCATTCACCCTGGTTCTAGAAAGATGTAAAGAGTTTTAAAGGATGTATTTTGGGTGGGGGTATGAAGAAGGACATTGCTAAATTTGTATATGATTGTCATCATTGCCAATAATTCAAAGCCGAATATTAAAGGTTGGGTGGCCTAGCCCAAGACATAGAGATCCTTACTTATAAGTGGGAGGAAATCAACATGGATTTTGTGGTTGGATTGCCTAAGACTAGAAATGGTTTTGATTCTATTTGGGTTGTGGTTGATAGAATGACAAAGTTGGCTCATTTCCTACCTGTTAAGACTTCATATGGTGTCGACGGTTATGCTAAATTGTATATTCATGAGATGGTTAGATTGCATGGGATGCCCTTGCCTATCATATCGGATCATGGTGCTCAATTGACTTCTCATTTTTAGAGGTCCTTCCAGCGAGGCCTTGCTACCAAGGTAAAGCTTAGTATGGCTTTTCACCCTCAAATAGATGGCCAAGTCGAAAGAACTATCCAAACTCTTGAGAATATGCTTAGAGCTTATGTTTTGGAATTTAAGGGTAGTTGGGATAATCATCTTCCATTGATTGAGTTTGCCTATAATAATAGTTATCGTTCTAGCATTGGTATGGCTACTTTTGAGGCCCTCTATGGTAGACATTGTAGGTCCCTAGTTGGATGGTTTGAAGTAGGGGAAATGACTTTCTTAGGTCCGAATCTGGTTATGGAGGTTATGGAGAAGGTAAGGTTGATTAAGGAAAGGTTGAGAACAGCCCGAAGTCCTCACAAGTCCTATGCCGATGTGAGGAAAAGGGAGCTTGAATCTAAAATTAGTGATTCGGTCTATTTAAAGGTCTCACCTATGAAAGATGTAGTTCATTTTGGTAAGAATGGTAAATTGAGTCTGAGATTTGTTGGTCCTTATAGAGTGTCGAGGAGGATTGGTGAGGTGGCCTACAAGTTGGAGTTGCCTAGTAAAATGGATTTCGTTCATCCGATCTTCCATGTGTCTAGGTTGAGGAAATGTGTGGGTGACCCAAGTGCCATTTTGCCTCTTCATGTTGTGGGTGTTGTTGAAGACAATTTGAATAATGAAGAGGTTCTGGTAGAAATTTTAGATAGACAAGTGAAGAGGTTGAGGAACAAGGATGTTGCTTCTGTCAAGGTTTATTGGAGAAACTAACAAGTTAAAAGTGCCACATGGGAAGCCGAGGTGGACATGCAAAAGTTATTATCCCTATCTCTTCCATTCTAATCAAGCATAAAGTACTAATTCTAATTCCCGTATGTGATTTCAAGTCTTATGTATCAGCCCTTATATCATTTTCATGCATTTAGGTTTATGTTGACTAGTTCATGGCGATTCTGACACTGATGTTGAGATTTTTGAAATGATGTTTAAGTGAATTGTTACATTCTTGTTAGGGCTGATTTTTCATGATTATACTTCTTATATACATTTCTTTGACATTTGGGGACGAATATTCCCAAGGGGAGATATTGAAACGACTACAAAAAGTGCCCAAAATTATGCCTCAAAAGTTCCCATAATCTTAATTTTTATATATCTCAAGATTTGTGCGTGATATTGAAAATACGACTTTATATTTGTGATCAAGGGAAAACATTGAGTGGGAAATGTGTCTAAACCTGATTTTAGAGCAACCATATCAAAATTTAAAATTCTAAAAATGCAATTTCCAGAGAGGTTTCCGCACCATTGGAGCGATGCGGCCAGGGCACGGACATATGTATTTTTTTCTAGTTTTTGTTGTTCGGTCCAAGGCCTTTGGGTCTTGGGCTAAGCCTCTCCATGTGTAAAAATATCTATACTGAGTTATTTTTCGATCTCTTATCATACAAGACATTCCCTAAAACCTTCTCAAACACTTAGACAAATATTTCACTCAAATCAAAGGTCCCAAACTCATTCTGAATCTTAAGGAATTCACTCAAGCTTCAAGTTCTCAATCAAATCTTCATCAAGGAATTCTCCAAAGTTGAGGTATGTGAGTTTCAACCATTGGGTCCTTTCACCCATGGTGCCAACCTTCTTATTTACATAAATTACGTGTTTCTAAGTTCATTTACTTATGGGTTTTTCTTATTATGAATTTGGTTATAAACTATATTGGGGTTTCATAAAATTGTGACTGTTTACGCATGTTTTGAGCTATGAATCTATGATCCATTATGTGATTTGAGGAAGCGTTTTGATGTATTTTGCATGAGGGTATTACAAAGTATTGGTGGGTGGTTTTAAATGTATTTTAATTGGATGATTTCACTCTTGAATTGCATGGTTTTATTCTAACATTACTCACCCACCAAGTGTTTGATAAAATTTTTGATTTTTTATTCTTGAGCTTTTGATGATCCATTGCATGACCGATGACTTGAATGACTATATTAATATGAAAGGAGGGTATATACGAGTTGTTATCATGAAAATTATCTATAGTGTTGCACGTTACCATACCAAAGATGAGGGGTATATACCTCATCCACCTTGCTGGGTGGTGGCAATCCCGTACTACCATAGATGAGGGGTATATATCTCATCCACCTTGTCGGGTGCTGGCAATCCCGTACTACTAAAGATGAGGGCTATATACCTCATCCACCTCGTCGGGTCATGGCAAACCCGTACTACCATAGATGAGGGGTATATACCTCATCTACCTTGTCGGATGGTGGCAATCCCATACTACCATAGATGTGAGGTATATACCTCATCCACCTTCCAAGCGGGTGGCATACCTTGGATTTCAAGTAATAAGTTGCTTGATCTATGATGATGTTCTCTTAATACACATGTCATATGTTTTATATAAGCATGTTTTACTTAAAGCATCAGTCATGCATGTCATGTTGCTAATATACTATCTCTTGCTTACGATTATGCATTTCGATTATGTTACCTATCTCTTATTGCATTGCATACTACATGCTTAGTACATTCAAATGTACTATTGTATACTCTATGCCTATATGATGTTACCATATAGGAACCGAAGTTCCACTTTTTCACCTTCCTCCACATGGCTAGTACCATCTCTTCAAGCAAGCTTGATGAGTTCTCAACTCCGAGGATAATATCTTTTGTTCCTATGCATGCAAGGACTCTCTTTATCTTGTTGTATGCTTTTGACTATGAGGGTGATCCTGGAGAGTTGTCTTGGGCCCCACTAAATTCTAAATTTAGAGGTGTTTTTGGACAAGTTATGTAATGATGTGATGAGCTTTGACTCTTTTATATTTTAAGCTATGAAAGATTCCCTTAGTCCCTTTGCCCTTATTTATATTTTCTTATTGTTATTTAATTCCTTTCGCGACCAAGGATGTATAATGATATGTTAAGACGCTTGTTTGGGGTCCCTTTGAGTTCCCCATTCACCTTGTCACATCTAGGCCCTAGGCTTAGGTCATGACACCATCAACAACCACTACCCCACCATTGTCAACTTTATCCAACCTAAACCCCAATCTAGCCAATTGGTGAAACTCTCTAGCCACCTTTTTGCAACCATCATCAACATTAGCTAGACTACCCATAGACACCCTATTTAGAGCATCGGCTACAACATTAGCTTTGTCAAGGTGATAATGCACACTCATATCATAATCTTAAGGAGCTCTAACCACCTCCTTTTTCTCAAGTTAAGATCTTTTTGGGTGAACACATATTGGAGACTCTTGTGGTCAGTAAACACATTAACATGAACCCCATACCAGTAGTGACGCCAAATTTTCAAAGCAAATACCACGATCGCCAATTCAAGATCATGGGTGGGATAATTCTTCTTATGCACCTTAAGTTGTCTAGAGGCATATGCTATCACCTTACTATTTTGCATCAAAATACACCCCAAACCAATTTCTAAGGCATCATAATACACCACAAATCCTTCCAACCCTTCCGGTAGAGACAAGATAGGAGTGGAGACAAGCTTATCTTTCAAAGTTTGGAAACTCTTCTCACATTCATCGGTCCATATGAATTTTGCCTTCTTTTGTATCAACTTAGTCATAGGAGAAGCAATAGAAGATAAACTATTCACAAACCTTTGGTAATAACCCACCAAACCCAAAAACTTCTAATATAATAGAGTCAAAGGTCTAAGCCAATTTCTAATCACCTCCGTCTTCCTAGGATCTACCTTAATGCAATCATCCGACACCACATGCCCTAGAAAAGCAACCTCTTTCCATCAAAACTCATATTTTTTATATTTAGCATACAACCTCCCCTCCCTCAAGATTTGTAATACCACCCTCAGGTGATTCACATTACTCTTCCTCACTATGGAAATAAATCAAGATATCATCAATAAAAACCACCACAAACAAGTCAAGGTAGGGTTTAAAGACCCTATTCATGAGATCCATAAATATAGCTAGTGCATTAGTCAACCTAATGGACATAACCACAAACTCAAAGTGCTCACACCTAATCTGGAAAGCCATATTGGGAATGTCATACTCCCTCACTTTCACTTGGTGATACCCGGACCAAAGATCAACCTTAGAAAAGTGACTAGCCCCTTGAAGTTGATCAAAAAGGTCATCAATCCTTGGTAAGAGGTGCTTGTTCTTTACAATGACTCTATTAAGTTGCTGATAATCAATGCACATTCTAAGAGAACCATCATTTTTCTTCTCAAATAACACTGGTGCACCCCAAGATGACTTACTAGGGCTTATGAAACCTTTTTCCAACAAACCTCTCAATTGATCCTTCAACTCCGTCGGGACCATATGGTAAGGGGAAATAGAAGTGGGTTGAGTATAGAGTATTTCCCTTTTGGAAAAACACCGAGAAGCTCATTGGGAAAGATATCAAGAAACTTATTAACCACTAGAACCGAATCAATAGGAAGGACTTTGGACTCAACATCCCTAACCCTCACAGGATGATACAGAAAACCCTTAGAAATCAACTTTTGAGCTTTAAGACAAGAAACAAATCTACCTTTGACCACCATATCACAACTTTACCACTCATGGATGGGCTCATTAGGGAATTGGGATTTTAACCCTATGGGTGCTACAATAAATAGAAGCATAATATGAATGTAACTAATCCATCCGAAGAATGACATCAAAATCCATCACATCTAACTCAACAAAATCACAAGGCAAGATTTTATGCAATATGAACATGGAACAATTTCTATAGACTATTTTAGTAACAATGGACTCACCAACGAGAGTTGACACTTCATAAGGTTTACACAATAATTTGGGACTAACATGAAGCTTTTTAGCAACAAAAGGAATAATAAAAAAAAGAGTGGCACTCGGGTCTATTAATGCATACACATCAAAATCAAAAACCTTTGACATACGGTAATGACATTAGGCATCTCATCTACCCCTTGTCTTCCTTGAAGAGCATAGAATCTCTTCTGCCTTGGAGCATCCCCTTGTTGGCCTCGCTTCGCCCTTAGACCTGCATTTGCACCTTGGCCTTGTGGACGACCATCTCTAGCTTTGTTTTGAGCAAGAGGACAATCAACCACCTTGTGACCTACTTAACCATAACCATAGCAAGCATTAGAGTTTCTCAAATATGGGCCATTATGGTTCCTACCACATCTTCGGCATATAGGGTTAGGCACCCTACCACCACCACCTTGGAATCTTGGATTATCATTAGTAAATATCCTATTAGGAGCATTGGAAGACTCTTGACCTTTGAGCTTGTGGCATTGAGGAAACCGGCCACCCTTGGAACTTTGGAGTCCACCTTCAAAACAAGCCCTCTTGAACTCACCACTTCTTCTTTTTCTAAGATTTTTTCTCTCTAGTTGCTCAGCATATGTATAAGATGAAACAAATCCATATCACCTACTAATATGGTGGTATAACACTCCTCATTAACCACTTGGACACTCCCAACACAAACTTGTTCTCCTTGATCTAGGCTCGGCAACCAATTATGGGGAATACTTAGAGAGCTTGTTAAACTTGATGGCATACTCCCTCACACTCATGAAACCTTGCTTAAGGCACATAAATTCCATCATTTTATCCTCCTTTAGCTCGATAAGAAAGAATCAGTTGAAGAATGCGGCTTTGAACTCCTCCCAAGAAATAGCATCATCATCTCTCCTCTCCAATTTCTATTAAGTGAACCAAATTTGGGCCACGCCTTTGACTTGGTAGGCTGATAACTTTATTTTCTCCTCCGAACTAAACCCCATAATAGATATCACTTTGTACACCTTATCGATGAACTCTTGGGGATCCTCATCTGCCTTGGATCCATGCAACTCCAATGGTTTTATTCTAGTGAAATCCCTCACTTTAGAGGCTGGAGCGGGAGCATGAGGGACTTGGACCCCATGGCTGATTTCGTTGGTCAGCACGAGCCAACATTGTAATAGCATCCCGAAATTCATCTTGGGCTACCCCTCCACCTTGAGGAGCGAGAGGAGCTGGTGGCCCCTCGGGTATATGGGCTCTCATTAGTCTCCCTCTTGGAATCAGCGTGATCTAAAAGAGCAAAGAGCATTCATTTGGGGAAAGCATTACACTTATATCTAATGCATGATATAGACCATGAAGAAGTGAAACATTTCCAAAAATGCCTCGTAGCCTCCCAACCATAGTTGTGGCGCGCTTCACCACCATAAATAAGACTCTAGTCGATGTATTGTATTGGATTTTCAACGATCATTAACAACCTAGTGCTTTGATAACAAGTTTGTCATGATCCGAACCAAGGGCCTAGACATAACATAGCAAATGGGACCCTAAAGGGACCCTAAATAAGCCTCTTAGCATATCAATCACACATCCTTGGTCGCGAAAGCAAAATAAACAACACAAAAGATATAAATAAGGGAAGCAGGACTAAGGGAAGCCTAGATATTTATAAAAGCATAAAAGAGTCAAGCTCCTAGCATAAGTACATCAAATATCCAACAACATCTCTAACATGGAATGGAGCAGGGGTGAAGACACTTTTTGGCCTCACCCTCATAGTAATAAGTGTTCAACACAAAGAAATCTCAAATAGCATGAGTAGCATAGATAGTGTCCTAGACTTGAGGACTCACCAAAGATTATCTTCCGAAGTACCGAACTAGCCATATGTAGGATGATCGAAAGGTGCTCTGATCCCTACATGGTAATATCATGTAGGCATAGAGTATGCATTAGTATAGTTGAATGTACTAAGTATGTAGGATGCAATGCAACAGGACATAAGTCAATATACCAAAATGCATAATCATAAGCAATGGATAAGTATAATTTAATAAGGCATACATGATCAATGCTTAAAGTAAAAACATGTACGTAAATCATACAACTTGCATAGTATGGATCACATGTGTGTGAAGAGACCATAACCGACATAGACCAAGAGGGATACTACCTGAAATCCAAGGCATGTCACCCCTTGTAAGATGATTGAGGCATGTCACCCCCTCAACAAGATGATTAGGATATGTCACCCCTCAACAAGGTGATGGAGGCATGTCACCCCCTCAACAATGTGATGGAGATATGTCACTTCTCAACAAGGTGACTGAGGCATGTCACCCCTTCAACAATGTTATTGAGGCACGTCACCCCCTCAACGAGGTGATTGAGCCGCATCACCCCCTCAACAAGGTGATTGAGGCACGTCACCCCCTTAATAAGGTGATTGAGGCATGTCACCCACTCAACAAGGTGATTGAGGCATGTCACCCACTCAATAAGATGATTGAGGCATGTCACCCCCTCAACAAGGTATGGTGGACTTGCAACATCATATATACTTTATACGAATTCAATACATATATGCAAACCCTTAATCATCATAAAGTCACTTGACTTGTAAATCATGTAATAGATCATTAATAACTTGAGAATCCTTGTCAGAACATTTTATCAAACACTTAGTGAGTTCATGATGCTTGTTTAAAATAATGCAATTTAACAGTTAAATAAGATGAGAAAACTCAATGCAAATCAACCCACCAACATATAGTAAAACCCTCATGTAAGATTTCTTGAAGTCCATCATCAAATCTCATAATAGATTATAGTTTCATAGCTCAAAATATGCATAGCCTCAATAGACAAAATCAAATTATGGTATAAGCTTGAAATTGATATACATGCATAATCAATCAATATTTCAGAAAACTCCAACATAATTTATAATTATATTCCATAATAAGAGATACCCATAGATGATACAACTTAAAAACATGCAATCTTCATAAAAATGAAGATTGGGCTTCATGGGTGGAAGGACCTAATGGATAAAACTCACATACCTCAAACTTGGATTTTCTTGAGATGAGCTTGAAAGAAACTTAGATCTTGAAGTGAATCCTTGAGTTCTAAAGTTAAGCTTCAAATCCTTGAAATTTGAGTGAGATGTTTGGTTGAGTCTTTGAGAGATTTTTGTGTGGGTTTCGAGTGAGATAAATTTGAAAAATGGCTAAGTATGGGTGTTTTCACACATAAGTGGGCATGAAGATGACCCCAATGCCCTTGGCAGAACAAAAAATTAAGGAAAAATTAACATTAGTCTGTATCTCATTAACGACATGGACCCAACACGATGCGCCCCTAGCGCGTCGCAGCAAGGGTCAGATGCTCTTTGGAAATCATAAATTAGGGAACTTAATTTTTGCTACGAGTCTTCTAAAATCTGGGTTATACCTATTTTCCACTCACTTCTTCCCCTGATCGAGAATCTGAAGTCAAATTTTTGATATCACGTATGGATTATAAGGTATATGAAATTATAATGATGGGTATTTCTGAAGCTCAATTTTGGGAATTTCATATCCTCGGGTACACAATCTATGAACAAAAAGTAAATAGCTATAACAATTGCTGAAGATAGCATAATAATTGCAGAAATTATTTTAGCAACTATTGTGATAGCCATAGTAATTGTTGAGACTAGGCACAACAACTTCTAAGACTAGACACAGGTTAGCCAAATCATTTAAGTATGATAATTTCACTAAGTATTTTGTTCAACAATTTAGCAACTACTATGATAGCTATAACAATTGTTGAGGATAGGCATAATAATTGCAGAAATTATTTCAGCAACTATTGTGATAGCCATAATAATTATTAATATTAGGCACAAAAATTGTTGAGACTAAACACATGCTAGCAAAATGATTACGAATATAGTACAAAATGAGAATGAGAAGTCTTACCGAGTCATACAAGGTATCAAACAAATCATCAAATATCAACAAAATTATTTTTCTTCGTATTCAACAATCTAAAAAATCTCGAACAATCTGATATCTTTCTAAACAGATGCCGAAGTTGAGAAATAGCTTCAAATGTCCAAGCCTATATAAAATAATATCATCACAGATCAAAATAAAGAACAACACATTAATAAAGATGAACAAATATTGCACAAAGAATAAAATTTACCATGAAAGTCCAAGGAAAGACAAAAAGATTGGTTGCTTTCCCTGTTGGGTTCAATTCCTTCAACAGTTATTCAATGGTGAGTGTGAAACTTTCATGGCCCCATGAATGGGCACAAAATGTTTTATGATCGGTGCAAAGGTCAATTCAGTTAGCTTGAATTCTTAGGCTTTGATCGCGTGCACAAAGAATCATATGCGCGAACTAGAGTAAGAATAGTGGCTTCTTGCAACTTTTCTCAACCTCCTCATAGTTTAGAAGGGCAATTAAATCGTTCTCTCTGAAACTTTTTCTCGTTAACTTACACAATTAATTGCACCTTTCAACAATCTCAACACTAGAAGTCTTGAATGACTTTTCCAACCGATCAGCAACACTAAAAGTATGATGACATTTTAAGCGTGTGATGATTGAAAATTCTTTCATGCCGAAACAAACTGGCATGCCCCAATATTTGATCCAAATTGCTTTTTCCATCATAAATAATTCTTTGTCGAAGAATTTGATATTCTAAAATCATACGAAGCTTTGAAACTATCACGATCCAAGCCTAGGGCCTAGACGTGACACGGAGCAAGGAGAACCCGAAGGGACCAAAAGAAAGCCTCTAAGAGCATCATTACACATGCCTAGTCGCAAAAGCAATAAATCAAGCACCAAAAGATAAAAGAATGGGAAGTCGGGGCTAAGGGAAAACACTTCCATATTGTCATAGTCAAGAGACAACAGTCAAGCGCATATCATAGATACATAACATGTCCAACAACCACCTCTCCTACATAGATAAGAACGGGGACCAAGATAAAGCAACCAAGCTCACCTTATAGTCAAATAGAACATAAAGAGTAATGTCTCAATACATAACAAGAGAGAGTAGACTAAGGTCCCCAAAGTGGAGGACTCACGAACTAGCTTGAATAGCACCAAACTAACCACGTGGAGAAGGATGATCAACTTGGGCATCAGTTCATACATGGTGACATCATGTAGGCATAGAATATGTGTTAGTACGTTTGTACTAAGTATGTAGGATGCAATGCAATAATAAATAGGCATCATAATCAAAATGCATAATATTAAGCAATGGGCATAATATAACAACATAGCATGAGTGATCAATGCTTAAGTAACTTATGCTCATATAGGATATCATATGTGTAGAAGAGACCAAGCTAGCTATTCAAGGTATGACCCCCTTGGTGGTTGTGTGGTATAAACCCCTCACATGGCTGATGATAATCGCACCTTATCAACATGGTGGTGAAGTACAGACCCCTCACATGGTTGATGAGTACAAACCCACGCCATGCTTACCCGGGCTCTTATCCCCCCTGATCGGGTATGGTCTAATGCAACACTTTATATAGAGTGTATCATATACATAGGCTCATTCATCAGTATATAGTCATTCATATCATATCTCATGCTTTGGACCTTTAAATCCTCAAGAAACAACATTCGGACATTTTATTAAACACTTAGAGGGTGTGAAGTGGTAGTACAAAATCATGCAAATTAAAGATGAAATCATGCAAGAAAACCATTGTAAAATCATCAATCAATACCTTGCAACACCCTCAAGCAATATATATCAAAATCCCTCCTCAAATATTATAATAGATCAAAGATTTATAGCTCAAAACATAGCAAAACAGTCACAACTGTACATAGCTTTAACATAATATGCAGTGAATTTCATAATAATCAAGACCCATTTGTAAATCAACTTTAAATCAGGCAATATGAGTAAAAGGAGGCTTGGCTATCATGGGTGAAAGGAACCCATGAAAGAAACCCACATAACCTTAGCTTAAAGATGAACTTGGTGAAGATTGAAGATGGAGACTTGAAGCTTAAACAAGAACCTTGAAGGAGAACCTTAGCTTGGGATCAGGTTTCAGGACTTGAGTTTGGGGAGTGAAAATATGACTGTGTTTGAGTGAGTATTGGGAAATATTTAGGATAATATGAGAGTGAAATAAGGCTAAGTATTGGTAAAAACACATTTGAGAACACTTAGACCTAAGACTTAAAAATCTCTGACCGAACTTAAACAATATTTCCCAAAATGTACAGAGGCGCATCGTGGAGGTAATGCAAAAACCCTACTAGAAATCGACATTTGGGAATTTCATAATTGCTAATCTTTCGCTCTTAAATCAGGGTTAGACCCTTTTTCAACTAATTTTGACCCCCTGAACAAAAATATGAAGTCAATGGATTTTGAGATATATAGAATTTAAAAATATTGGGCATTCCGAGGCACGTTTTCGAGCACTTTTTGGGCTTGTTTCAATATTTTCCCCTTGGAAAGATTCATCCTTGAATATAAAGGTGACGTACAAGAAAAGAGTGATCATAAACAAATAAACCCAAACTAAAATACAACATTACATATAAAACACCATTTTTGAAATCTCAACATAAGTGTAAAATCATCATAAACTTGTCAACTTAAACATGTATGCTTATGAATGATATAGGGGCTGAAATATAAGAATTGAATCACATAGGGGACTTAGAATTAGTACCTTAAGCTTAAGTAAAGTGGAAGAGATGACGATACCGCTTTCTCATGTCCGCTTTGGCCTCCCAAGTAGCACTTTTAATTTGTTGGTTAATCTAAAGGGACTTAACTGATGCCACCTCCTTGTTCCTCAATCTCTTCACTTGCCTATCTAGGATCTGAATCGGAACCTTATCATAAGTCAAGTTATCCTCAACAATAGCCACAACATTAAGAGGCACAATAGAATTAGGATCACCAACACACTTCCTCAACATAGAGACATGAAACACCGGATGAACCAATTTGATTTCACTAGGCAACCTTAACTCATAAGCTACCTTGCCAACCCACTTCAAGAACTCATAAGGACCAACATATCTTGGACTCAACTTTCTCTTTTTACCAAAATGGACCACACCGTTCATTGGAGAAACTTTCAAGTAAGCCCAATCACCCACTTGGAATTCAAGGTCTCTTCTTCTCACATCGGCATAAGATTTTTGACGAATTTGGGTTGTTCTCAACCTTTCCCTAATCATTGTAACCTTCTTAAGAGCCTCCATAACCAGATCTAGTCCCAATAAAGCCAGCTCTCTAACCTCAAACCAACTAACCAGTGATCTATAACATCTCCCATAAAGAACCTCAAAAGGAGCCATACTGATGCTAGAGTGATAGCTATTGTTGTATGCAAACTCAATCAAAGTGTTATTTGTATAGAACTAGGAAAGGAAATATATCCCACATTGGTTAAGTTAAACATCATACTCTTTCTTCTAGCCTATACAAAGGGCTTCACTTTTATAATGTAAAATAACCCTTAGAAATATATATCTTATATTTCCTTTATATGTTTCAACATTGTATCAGAGCCAAAAGACATTCTTACATATTTTTCTTTGATGTATGCTCGGCGATTGCCTTTAAATGGATCTTTTGTATCAAAAATTGAGATTTATATTTAAGAATTATCCTAATTATTTCCGGTGATTATATTTCACCGACGATAGTGTCTTCGGTCACCACCCGCTGCCTCTGCCTATATCCATCCACTGCCTACCGCCGCCTATCTCCCGCCATCGCTGCTTGTCTCTGGCCATCGTCCACTGCCACCTGTCGCCTATTTCCAGCCGTTGCTCGCTGTCGTTGCTACTTTCTTTTTTTCCTATCACTAATTTTTAGCCACTATGGAAGATGATAAATACGTTCCTTCTCAGACTACTCCAGCACAGTTTGCTCCTCAGCCTACTCCAACACTATCTTCTCCTTTTTTCCCCTCTTTGCAAGTTAATTGGTCAAATTCAAGGGTAAAAATTATCCTTATTAGTCCAAGGCAATTCACAAGTATCTCATGGCTATATAGTAACTTAGTTTTTTGGTAGACAAGCGACTAAATAGATGTGATCAATCAACACTAGCCACATAGGATTCATTGATGCTAACATCTGTACTATGATATGGGACAGTAAGGATATCGTCGTTCGTGATCAGTTTAAGGAATGTGATACAGCCAAAGAAATTTGGGATAAGTGTGAACTTATCTATTCTAGGAAACATAATATAAGCAAGGTTTGTGATGTTTGGGAGGAGTTATTTGAACTGCAGCTTGGAACCATGACCCCTGCTGATTACTATTCTAGATTAACTATTATCATGCAATGGCTAAAATATTATCTTCTTTATTCTACAGATCCTATAGAACTTAACAAGCGCTAAGAAGATATGCTTGTTATGTTGTTCCTGAAAGGTTTAGGACCTAACTTCAAATCTTTTCATCAACAGATCACTTCTTAGGGAATAATTCCATCCAGTGAAGAAATTTTTTTCTGAATTGATCATTATCCTGCTCAAGATTCCACTCCATCTCTTTCAGAAACTAGTGCTATGGTGGTCAATTCTGAACAAAATAGACATGGACGTGGATGTGGTCATGATCATACACCTACTAGTGGACAAACAGGATCAAGCAATGGTGGAAGAACTACTGGTCGTAGCTCTATAATTTGTGCTCATTGCAATAAGTCAGGACACAAGATTGATACTTGTCATAGTCTTCATCCAGAACTTCGTCCTAACAATCGTGCCCTTCAGATATGCATTGATGGAGAGTGTTTGATTTCTTTATCTCAAGAAGATTATGATGCCTTGATCCACTCACGACAGTCTAGCAATCCTCAAAGAACAATGGCTATTTTAACAAAAGGCCATAATCCTGATCTTACTTATCTTAAGTCTACGGCTTCTCTTCCTTGGATCATTGATTCTGGTGCTACTCATCATATGACTGGAGATCAAAAACTTCTTTCCACAGCTTCTCCAAATCCTTCTACTACCATCACCTTGGCTGATGGTTCTAGATCCAAAGTTGTCAGTACAGGTTTTGTATATTTGAGTACCTCTATGTCTTTACCTTTTGTTTACCATGTACCCAACTATCTATACAGTTTGTTATCTGTTAGCTCTCTTACTTGTGATCTTGACTGTCATGCCTTGTTTTCCCCTACATCTTATATATTTCAGGATCAGAAAACTGTACGCTGGATTAGTGGTGGGCGTGAGTCTGGGGTCTTTATTTATTGGATCAGAATCTGTCACTCGCCGCTACTGCTAAGCACTCTACAAATGCTTACCAACTCCATTGTCGCCTTTGTCGTCCATCAATAAATGTTCTTCAACAATTATCATTCCTGTCACCATCAAGTCTTAAGTTTCATTGTGCCACATGTCAATTAGGTAAACATCACTGTGCATCTTTTCCCATTCACAATGAAAGTCGAGTTTTCAAACCCTTTGAGTTAGTCCACTCTGATGTTCAGGGTCCGTGTCGTGTGTCTTCTTTTGGAGTCAAATATTTTGTAACTTTTATTGGCGACTATAGTCGCACAACTTGGTTATATCTAATAAAAGATTGCACTGAAGTTTATCATTCGTTTTTAGTCTTTTATCATGAAATTCTTAATCAATATGGTGTTTCAGTTAAATGTTTATGTACTGATAATGCTCGTGAGTACTTTTCAACTTCTCAATTTATTCCTTTTTTGGAGTCACATGGAATTCTCCACCAAAGTTCATGTGTTCATACCCCTCAATAAAATGGGGTTGTAGAGTGCAAGAAACGTCACTTATTAGATGTTGCTCGTTGTTTACTTCTTCATATAAATATGCCAAAACATTTTTGGGGTTATGCACTTCTAACATCATGTTATATCATTAATCGTCTACCCTCATCTGTGTTGAAAGGTGTTGCTCCTTATTCTATTCTTCATCCAGATCGTCCCATTTGGTCTATTTGTCCTCGTATATTTGGATGTATTTCTTTTGTACATTCTCTAGGACCTAAAGTCGATAAATTGTCACCTCGTGCTAAAAAATTTGTATTTGTTGGTTACTCTCGCACATGAAAGGGATATGTTTTTTACAGTCCTAGTCGGCATCAGGTTATCAACTCTGCTGATGTGACTTTCTTTGAATACTAACCCTATTATAATTCCATATCTTTATCTACTTCTCCCATATCAAATTATTCACTTCAAACTGAGCCAACTAAGCCAAATAACGTAGACAATGCTCCTATCTCCTTGGAGCCACTCCCTTTGCAAGTATATATAAGGCGACCTCACGTAGTTCCTAGAGATGATCTTACAGCACAACCTAATCCACAACATCATGCTCTATCACTATCTGCTAAAGTATCCGATCCTAATGACATTGAGAATACTAAATATTTAGTGAGTCCTATTGCTCATCGTACCAGATCACGTGCAGGTAGTCGATATCCTCTCTCTCACTTTATATCCTATGCTAATCTTTCTCCAAATATGTTTTCCTTGGTGTATTCCATTTTCTTTGTCTCCGTACCTTGTATAGTATAGGAGGCCTTCGCTCATTCTGGTTGGACTCATGCTATGATTGAAGAGATGGAGGCTTTACATGCCAATCGGACATAGGATCTTATTTCTTTACCCCCAGGTAAACAAGTTGTGGGTTGTTGTTGGGTATTTGTCATCAAGTATCATGCTGATGGCACTGTTGAATGATTGAAAGTTAATCTTATTGCTAAAGGCTACACTCAGACTTATGGTATTGACTATGATGAGACATTCTCTCCCGTAGCCAAAATCCCCTCTATTCACGTACTTATCTCTCTCGCCTCTCGCCTCTCGCCTCTCGCTTCCGCTGGACATTACATCAATTAGATGTGAAAAATGCATTCCTTCATGGTGATTTACAAGAAGAAGTTTACATGAAGCAACCACCAGGGTTTGTTGGTCAGGGGGAGAAAGTGTGCAAATTGAGAAAAGCACTTTATGGTTTAAAGCAGTCTCCTCGTACTTGGTTTGGAAGATTTAGTGATGCAGTGGTTTCTTTTGGTATGCGAAGATGTAGTGTTGACCATTCTGTCTTTAGTATGTCTTCCAAAGCTGGCTGTGTTATTCTTTTAGTATATGT